>PVJD01001559.1:43902-258696 GCA_004026545.1 Mormoops blainvillei | reverse complement strand
CCCCCCCCCACTCTTCCTGAAAATGAAAAAAAGGAGAAAAGAATAATCATGGAAATTCTCTGAATATAAATGACATTGTTTCTCTTAAGATGATAAGTTCCCTTCAGAGGACTACTCTACCCAGGCGGTTTAAAATCATTAAAACCCGGACAGATTCAGCAGGTACAGGAAGCCCTGCTCTCTCCACACGGTCCCCTAACAACACTGATACGAGCCCCGCGAAGCCCTTATTAGCGTCCGTGATGTGACTGCCCAGGGGCCCCCTTGAATGAACCGTGGCATTCTCACCTCTGTAGAGTAGTATCTGTGAGATTTTCTCCCCACATTTTTAAAGAATCTGTCTGACAGAATGAATCCATCCTTGAGAGAGAGTAACATAAAGAAGTGAGCTCATTATCTGTGTAATTGAAGCAAAATTAAAACAACTTTACATCAATTACCTGGATAACAGCCTTCATTCTCTACTTCGCTTCACACACCTAGTGCGTCTGTTTTCCAGGATGTAACATTTAAAAATAATAAAGTACTAAGCATGCCTATCTCACGTGAGTTTATGAAAATTAATGGAATGCAAGTTCGAAAGAATGTAATTAATGTGCCTGGAATTTGGCTGGTCCAGCTACACTCATGCCACAGCTTATTCAAAACTGTGCCCCAAGACCCACGAGCTTAGTGAGGACAATAGCTACCTGTGACCTCAAGTACAAATCGCCTTGAGGGAAAGCCCTCTCCAGTCAGACCCAATCCCCGGTGCAAGCACGTGGCCAGTTACAGTGAGAGCTCAGTTCTCACCTCACTTACCAAAATTTCTTCTGCAGTAAATCAGTACAGACACGCCGAGTAGCTCGTATGAAAGAAGCCGGGTCCACTGGCTGGAGGGTCCTCTTACATGGGGTTGTTAAAGCGAACTCACTGTCCCCAGGACATCCGCTTAAAAACCCTGACTTTCAGCTGCACGTGTAGAAACTCCGTAACCCTTAATATTTAGGTCAGTGAGAATTCCCCCAAACCTCTGCTGCCTCCAACAGTTTTGTCCTATAAATTAGTGGTTTTTTTAATTAACCTGCATGTGGCAGCATAAAAACCGGGGGTTTCGTTTCCTATTTTTCACTTCTGTTTCTGTTGTGTGTGTGTTGTGTGTATGTGCTGTTTGTGTGTGAGACCGTCCTGGGTTGGATGAGTGAAAGCACTCACTTACCTCCCTGCATGCTGTCTTCAGACATCAGGCCTGGAATCTTTCCCTGGACTTGGACATTGAGGGTTGGATTGGGTACTGGCCCCACCGGGCATTGAAGAGCCTGTCGTTGAGTGGTTTGCCAGGTACCCATAACCCTTGACATTTTAAACAAAACATGGGGTGTTTTCTGTGAAGAGGGCTGAGTTTTTCTGGGCTTTGTCCTGGGTTCCTGGCATGGGTGTCTGAACTCAGAAACTTCTGCAGTAGTCATGAGCCTCTCAGATCTTACCTGAGTCTGCTAAGACCATGGCTCCAGAGGGGGTCTGGTCACCAGAAAAACCAGCCATGTAAGTGCAGGGGGCGGGGACCTGGAGGCAGCCCAACCTCTGGGGAGGTGGGGGGTGGGCAGGAAAGCTAGAGATGGAGTTCAACCATGTGAAAAATGATTCACTCAATCCTGCCCATATAATGAAACACCAATTTAAAAAATTAAAATTAAAAAAAAAAATTCCTTTGGACATCAAGACTTAGGAGAGTCTCCTGGTTGTTAAACACCCAGACACAAGGATGTGCAGAAGGTCATGGCTTCTGACCCCTTGGAGAGAGGGCACTGAGGACTCTGTGTTTGAAATGCTCTCAGACCTTGCCCTATGAGTTCCTTCATGTCACTGGTCCACATTTGTGTCCTTTCTGGTAAAACACTAGTTGTAAGCACAGCATTTTCCTGAATTCTACGAGTTGTTCTAATGGCTCATCAAAATCCTTGAATTTGTAGCCCGCTGGACCAAAGTAGAGGTGGTCTGGGGACCCTTAACCTGCACTGGGCATCTGAGGTGAGGACAGCCTTAAGGGGGACGGTGCCCTTACCTGTGGGGTGTGACACCAACTCCGGTGGTTAGCATCAGAACTGCACTGCAGAACCCCAAGGAGCCACAGCTGCTCTCAAAACTTCGAAGGGCTCTTGGACCCAAAATCCTAACGTTAAGAACCACTGTTCTACAGAGTCCTAAGCAAAGAGTTTCCCAAATGAAAGGCAAGTCCCTTAGATGAGCACTTAAAAGTCACACTAGCTAAGAAGAACGATCAGGTGCCGCCTCCACCTTCAGACCTTTCCTCATCCAAAGCCACAGAGTCTTTCTCTGTCACCTAGGTCTCCTGTCAGTCACCTAGGGCGGTGACTGAAACGTCATCACGGCTTCTCACAGCGGCCTCTTCAACCCCTGCACTGATCCAGGGGCAGGGAATAAAAGCTTGACACTGCGCTAGCCAAACAAGTGCACCTTTCCTAAGCACACGTGAGGCTGGGACCGTCGTCAGGAACTGGAAGCTCTTAACTTCCTCCATGTTTCCCTTCCTCGCCGATTTTGCATCCGCATCGTCTTACTGATCACAGCCTACACTGGAAAAAGGACTTGGCTTATTAGTTCTCCTAAGTCATTCTCGCCTTTTTTAAAAGCTGCTGAACCTTCCTCTCTAAGATTCCTGTCTTATTGGATAGATGATTGCCAGTTTTGCAAAGTTAAAGAAAATTGATCTGAACATTTTAAACGCAAAAATCTATGTGCACAATTATTGGACTGGGGAGATAAAATGGCTGTTCAAATGAAACAGTGAAGAAGGGATTTCCCAGTGGTCATGTGAAACTTTAAGGGATATTCAGAATAAATCCAAGGACAAATCCTTACAAGGAATTTGAAGCACATTTTACAAAGCTGTAGTTTGTCTTTACAGGAGCTGTATATAAATATATAAGTAAACAGAGGAATATAAGCAAAGAATGTAAAAGTCCCCTTTGCTGAATGGCATAAATATAAATAAAGATGATGAGATGAGAAGGCCTGAATATCTTTACAAATAAAAACGACAAACCAACAAAAAACGCACACACACTGACGCGGGTTCTCTCCCCGCCAGAGGCGGAGGCGCAGGAACTCGGCGCGCGGTCGGTACCTGCGAAGGGCTGATGGAGCTGTTCAAACGATCCCTCATCACTCGAGGGTGATCTGCCCTCCAGTGCTCGAGCCCCTGCCTCCCTGGAGGCTTACGCTGATGGCACGGGCACTCCCGCCCTTCCCTGGGAGCTGCCTCCGGACCCCCGCGCACGGGCAGTGGCGCTGAGGCCCCGCGAGTGGGGCTAGAGGACGCGGCCTAAGGGGTCCCGGAGCCGCCCCTGCAGCCAGCAAGCCCGGGGCACGGCCCTCGGGGCTGCGTTCCGATTTCTCCAGCACTGATCCACCGGCCCCGCGGCTTGTTACTGGACACTTCCGTGGGCAAAGAACTTGTCTACCTAATGATCCTCTCAACAACCCCGGGAGGTTGCGTATCCGACTTCACAGAAGACCTCGCAGACTGCGAGACATGCCTAAAGCCCCCGCCTGGTAACGGGTGAGTCAAGCTGGGTGACCTGGAATCTTCCTCCTCCTCCACGCAGATTAGCTCATCACACAGACAATGGGCGCAGAGGTGATGAGGGGTCACCGGAACGCCCCCTTTAGGCCGCGTCACCCGGCAGAGCCTTCAGCGGGAGCCTCGTTTTCTCCGAAAGTGCTACAAGACCCCCGACAGCAGAGACATTCCCCGACTGACTCCTCCTCGGAGTGAACGCATCAGCCAACTATATTTACAGTTAAGGAAGGAGGTGCAGTGCAGGCACACCCTACAACATGCCGTCGCCTTTCTCTGGGACGCGCTCAGGGGGTGAAAACACCTGAAGGAGCTGGCCGGCTTTCCTCATCCCACAATGTTCCTCACCATCTGCCGCCTGTGCTCGGTGCCTAAAATTCTCATCAAAGGCAACGTGAAGAGCCCGTTTACAACCTGCGAGAAGAAGGGAAAAATGCAGGCCTCCTTCCCACTGCCACCAGTTCAAATTCAGAGGACGACCGTGCAGCCGTGGGGGATGGCGCTTGTTTCTTAAGAGAAGATAATTGCACGCACTCCCGAACCGCCAAACAAGGGGGGGCAATGTGTGTGGGAGGTGGGAGTGAGCCGTTGGAGTGATTTCATTGCTGTGGGGTGGGTCTGAAGCTGCGCTGGAGGGGAGACTTGGACAAGATCTGTCACCCGGGAAACAAGCTAAGCTTCTCTCTCTGTCCATTTTTATCAAACACCCAATTCTTGAAGAATTTTACAAATTTTAGGTTGATGTATGACTCAGTTGCTGTTTGCTCCGAGCGCAAAGCCACTGAGGTGAGAGTCTCAAGTTCAATGAAGGGTTTCAAGGCCAGTAACTTTCAGTCTGTTCTGTGACCACTAACTGCATGTTTCACGCTGCTGAACACTGGGACCCCTGCGTATAAAAATAACTCTCTCATCTCCTCTGAACAGCGTGTGTGGCCCAGGGTTTAGCTAGAGACTTTGGAAAATAATCACCCACCTTTGTGCGATTTTGGAAGAAGGGCAGCGCGCCTTACAGGAGTGATAAGGAGAGCATTAGTAGCTGCTACCACAGGAAAGATAGGCTTTGATGAGAGAAGAGCGGGTGGGGGGGAAGACATGTCTCCTTGCTAAGTCTTGTGGGCAGTGCCCTGCTTCAGTGGCCTTGGGGTTGGAGGGTGATGCTGGGATGCACCACGGGGAGGACAGCATGTGGAAGGCTGGGCTGGGGTGCTACACCACGGGGTGCAGTGGGGAACGTGGTGCCCACGGTACCTCGTGAGGCACACCAGCCGGGGGAGCTCAGAGGCCCGGAGAGGAGTGGCACCGCGGGGGCAGGCTGCCTTGAGCCAGAGGCACACACAGTTGTGAGCCCCTGGGACAACAGCCTTCCGTGCTCTGGCGATGGCTTGGAGCGGGTCTCCGTGTAGACATGACAGCTCTGTGACAGGGACGGGAGTTGCAGTGACAATAAGGCGCCAGAGAGCTCAGGAACGGAGAGCCTTAGGACAGCAAGGACCTATCGTGGAGAGAGGCGACTCGAGTCACTCAGGACAGGCCCCTGCTAAGAAAGCGCAGTAGGCTGAGGTCAAACCACCTCCGGGATGACAGCCATGCGGGCCAGCTGAGGCTGTGCATCCAGGGCACGGACTCTGTCCCCTCACCCGCTCCAGGGCCATCTCCAAACCCTACCCCTCAGCTTTGCCTCTGAACTTGAATCTAGTTGAAGATGAAAGGAAAAAAGGAAGGGCGGGGTAGGGGAGGGGAGAGGAGGAGAAAGAAAGGAAGGAAGGAAATTGTGAAATGTAGTAAGTACATCTATCACTGTTAGCTACAATACACGCACAAATGTTGACATAAACCATCAAAGTACTGAAATGATGTCCCATAACTGGTTAGAATACGGAGGCCTGTGATCATCTCTGAGTGAACAGAAAACTACATCTGTCATCTTGACACACGACAGGGTCACTTACACACTAATAAAAGTCAACAGCAGTTATAGCCACGCGGTTACTGAAACCCAAATGGCGTTGTTGGTTTGTGACTAATGGGATTAAAGGTACTGGGGCCCCGGAGTCCATTTCGTGTCCCTTCTCTGAGGCGTAGCCCAGCCACGGGTCTGTCTCCTGGGTCAGCTCCCATTAGTCAGCGAGACGCGCTCGGGCTGAGCCCAGTCCCTTGGTTACGAGGACGTCATCAGCCTCATTTAAACCAAGAAATGCAGGACTCTCAGGAAATGCACTTGATAATGAAGCACAGGGAACCAAAATTAGCCAATCATCAGCATCGCTCTCCATCCCGAAATGATGCAATCACATTTTACAGGGGGGTCAGCAGGGGGGCGGTGGGGGCAGCGGACACATTAGGTCCTTCTCCCAGCTCTCCCGCCAGCTCATGCGGTTTTAAACAACTAGTTTTTAATGATGTCCCAGTGCTTCGGCTTCTCTTTTTTAAATTTCAGAAGTAGCATCAGTAGGAGGATTTCCGAGTTCATATGGGCAGCACATTTGCTGGACAATAAGCTCTTTAATACGAGGGGCCACGCTTTATTCTTCTATCTCCTGAGCATAATGCCTAGTGCAGTAGGCATTTAATTAATGTTTGCTAAATCATTAACAATGAGAAAGCTGAATGATGAATGAGCCCTGCTAGTGAGTCACTAGCTAATTGGACAGGCTTTCGTGTCACCGGTGACACTATCGAAAACCAGCGAGGGGAATGCCTAGCCCAGGAAGGCTCACAGAACTGCAGGGACAAGCCGGGGGCGGGAGGCCAGCCTGCAGGGCCACGAGCCTGCCCAAACAGCGCCCCGGCCAGGCAGGCTCTCCTGCGACCGACTTACGGGGAGGGAGCGAGCTGTGTTCCAGTCTCGGAGTCTGAGGTCGTTTGTTTCGTGTTACTGGCTTTTGTTGGGCGCTGCGTAAATAGCACGGGAACTGTGCCGAAGTGAGGTTCTTCATTCTCGTTCCTAGAAAATGCATAGGAATCGTTATGTCTTCTGGTGGGTAAGTCCAGCTGGAATTCTCTTATCCTGGGAGGACACTGCAAACAAAAGTAGCATGGAGACGCCATTCCCAAAGAACTCTAGAATCTTCTTTCTGTCCTCCAGTTGTCTGCAATCTGACACTCAAGGAACTCAAAAAAAAACAAAACAAAACACTATGCCGTTCATTAAAAAACTGTTCATGAGCATGTTGGAGTGCACAGGCTCTAGAGTAATTGGAACTGGATTTGAGATCGGTCACTTGCCAGCTGTGAGACTTTGAGCCAATCACTGAGCCTCCCTGAGCCTCAGTTATCCCAATTCTTTCCAACCCTCTGCCTTCTCAGTGAGACCTGGGTGAAAACAGGTATGTCCCAAGAGGCTCTGTAAACTGTGACCCAAGTGATGCATGGTATCCAGTATTGTTTTCAGGACGATTCTTTCTGTATATTTATGAAAGAAGGACACAAACCGCAGGAAAATGCTCAGTTTACAAGCAATAGTTCCGAGAGCTCTAACTGCAAGTTGGGAGTGAATTCCAGAACAATCCAGGTGCCCAGAGGTTTCTGTGCACAACTCCATTTACTAAAGAATGGGCTATCAGTTCTGCTGCCTCCAATATCACAGTGATTTCTGACATGCCAAAATTCTAAGAATTGCCCTTTCATCAATGGTAATCACACATGTTTAATTTTTTTTGCTTTACATTTTAAAATTATTATCGTTCACATCGGCATGTCGAGTTTTTATTCAGGCTTAAAAATCCAAGGATAAAACCTTCCAGATGTGCTTGTGGTAAAAAATATTACTGTTGGTAAAAACAAATAAAAAGGCTGGAATGTCCAAAGTGTGAGACTCAGCACAAACGCAGGCTTTCGATGAATTTATGCCTTCCTATAAACCTGTGTGCCGTCTCTGTAAAATAAGCCATTTTTCTGACATTTTTTAAATGGCCCAGTTCCTCTCGTCATTAAGAAACAACATTTTTATGGGTTTTAGTACTTTTCTATTTGGAATAAACGTGTACTTTATGGAGGAATATATACGCAGTTACCATATATTTTTTTTGGTTTCTGGTTAACCACGTTCCCCCTGCACAGTTGGGCTGCCCGTGTGATTTTGCTAAAGGACCCTTACTTTTCTTATAGTTCTCTTCTATCCCTCTCTCTCCTGCTCCACTGGATCCTTCCGACCATTGTCACGGGTCCCCTGACACTGAAGCAAAGGAAGCAAAAGGCGCCCCATTACTGGGGTTGACCCAGCTGCATCTGCAGAGCCCCACAGAGGTAGCAACTGAGGTCCCCAACCCATTGAGGCTTCTCTAAAGACGAGGTAGCTGCTCCTTCCTGCACTGCCCACTAAGAGAGCCTGTGCCCACCAAGGGCCCCGTCTGGTTCATGACTAGATACTGTGAGGGCTCCTCCCTCGCAGCAGTCTGTTTCCATGGAGACAGACACACACAGGAGAACCACAACCAGGCCAGGTGGGGACCAGGAACGGCAGGGGAGATGCCAAGAGCCAACAGATGGAGAGAAACAATAAACACCCAATAGGAAACTCACTTGTTTGGGAGGACGAGTTTACCCCATAGCTGATTTTTTAAATATTTCTTCTCAAAAAAAAAAAAAAAAAAAGACTGAGGACTGCCCTTAGTGAGTAAAACTAAAGATGTAGCTCTCAATTTAATTACATGCAGTTTCCGCGGGGTCAGAAGGTTCTGCAGTCATTTCAATGTGCATCGCTGAGGACGCGCTGGATTTTCATTAAGCGGCCGCAGTGAGAACGTAGTTGATCGTGAGATCGGCTGCCTTCGCTTGGCAAACAATCGCGTCTTGTTTAAAGCCCCCATCAAGTTGCACAGACGAGACGATCTGTTACCCGCTCGGCTTTCTCTAGCATCTCATTAATTTCAGAGAGTGATTTCTAATGATCCCATTTCAGAAACTGTCAGAAACTTGTTTCTCCTTTTGCTGCTTGTCACCAAGCAAGAATAATCTTGTAATGACACCGCACGTTTCAACATGCCCTTTCATAATGAGTCTTTAGGGGAAATTCAATTTATGAGAATTAAGAAAACAGCCTGTTACTTCCCAAACATCAAAATCATAGGCGCATGGCTTTGCATGAATAAAATCCTATGACTGCAGTGGGGTCAATGATACCCCACACAGGAGATGCGCCATTGTGACAGATCAATAAAGTGTAGCAGTTACAGTGCCATTCACACCTGCCAATACACACACTTTAAAATCGTCAGAATGCGTCATTTGTTGCTAATTCTAAGCACTAAGGAATAAAAAGAATAATTGTAAAAGATCAAAACACAAGGTCCGGGCTTTGCCTCACATTAGAAAAAGCCAGTGTGTTCAATAGCTCAGCTTTTAAAAATCAGGGGTATGTTCATTCTGTTGCTTTTCATGACCAACCAGGATTAACCATTGTCATTAATATTTTTTTAAAAATAAAACAGTGAATAATCATCACTGCAGGAAAAATAAGCTAATAAATGAGGTAACATTTATCTAAAACCCTCTATCCTTCGAGACCAAGAGTGACTTAGCACTTGGGACTTGAACAGCCGTTGTGACAGCCAATGTCACCAGAGTTGTAAGTGAAATAAGAACAATGGCTTTGGTCATATTCTCAAGGGAGTGCTTTTTAAAGAAACACCCTTTCACACACCCCCTTTTTCTGATATTATAATGTAGTTCTGTCACAGTGTCAAGAATCCTTGGATACAGCCCAAACCTGCGATATTTCAAAACTATTCCAAGAAGCCTCGTAATTCATTTTGCTCACAAAGTACTCTAACCACCAGGACATGAAATTAATCTAATGTTCTGTGTTCAGTGTGATAGTTTAATGCATGATGATCACAGTCAGTTCTTCTGTGTTATTTGAGTAGAGTGAGAAGACCTGCAGGGTCCCCCGATACAACCCTCTTGCCCACCTCAATTCCCACTGGAGTCCTTTGTAGCATCTGACATTATTTCCAGAAGGACTCCGTTAAACTTAAAATTTTATCTTTAAGAAATAGTTAAACTATACTGGTTTAAAAAAAAAATGCTCAGCTGAACGAAGAGCCAAGGGAATACAGGACCGGGACAGACAAAATAGGTAAAGAGATATTGAGGTTAAAGAAGAGAAAATGGTCAATTTTTCACTTATTGAATCACGCTGCGTGCGTGCAATGGAGCACTTTCAGTGCATTATATTTTTTAACGTTCACAATAACTTACTATTAGCACCGGTCGGTGTGGTTCAGTGGATTGAGTGCCAACCTGCAACCCAAAGGGTCACCGGTTCAATTCCCAGTCAGGGCACATGCCTGGGTTGCAGGCCAGGTCCCTGGTAGGGGGCAGGCGAGAGGCAACCACACATGGATGTTTCTCTCGCTCTCTTTCCCCCTCCCTGGCCCTCTCTCTAAAAATAAACAAATACAATCTTTAGAAAAATAAAATAAAACAAATTCCTATTCCCCCATGTTAGCAGGAGGTCTCACAGCCAGGGAGGAAGGAAAGCGGCCTCGGTTCCAGCTGCTCTGCTAAGGGAACAGGACGGGCCGGGTACGCAGAGACGTCCAGAGAAGGCCCACCCTGTGGGGAGCCCCTGTGGCAGCCAGGGCGGCCATCGGCTCGGTGTTAGAGAGGGAAGCGCCAAAGGCGACCCCACGAAGGGATAACTCAAGAAGAAATAGCAGAATCTTAACAAGGACTCTTCTTTGTTCTTCTTTCCTGATCATGTTTAAAACATTCGAAGAACAAGGGGACAGGGACTCACACAGAGGCAACTACAAGGGCCTTTCGATATCCCGATACCTCAGTAATAGCAGTGAGAGGCCATCGGGGGTTATTGTAAAAATTAGGGGAGACGGAGCCCATGAGCATGCGTGTGTGTATATGCATGTGGGAGTGTAGTGTAGGGGGGGGGTGAGTGTGGGTGTCTGTGTGCCCCTGCGTGCGTCAGTCAAGCACACTCAGCACATCACTGCTTTCTGACCCTCTGCTCACTAACCCAGCCAGACGACCAACCACACTTAACCTCCCTCCCTGCGCCGAGCCGGCCCCTGGGACAACCCGCAGGGCTGTGCTAACCAGGCTCTTTTTCAACTCAGAGCAGGTGCCAAAAACGGCCGTGAGTCTCATACGTTCCCTAGAAGCAAATCTTGCTCCCTCTCCAAATTAGCACTGCTCATCTGCTTTCTGACCTCCGATAGTCCCTCTGACCAGCTACGAACGTCGCTGTTGACCTCACCTCCCGTTTCCCTGAGAAGCTAGACACACTTAGGCAAGAATTCCTCATCTCCCCACCATCACCTGTACCTGCTTCTGCGCCCACAGGCTCCGCCTTCCTTCTTGTTACGGTGGAAGGAATGTTCCCTTTCCCATCGAAAGTGAGCCATTTGTGCCGCGGGTCTCATCCTTCCTACGCTTCTCGAGGACTCCTGCGACTCTCTCCTGAATTGTTACTGCCCTTCCTTCTCATCCCCATCACTGCGCAAACAGGTTCCAGGGTCCCCTGACTTCAACAGTGTTCCTGAGACCCAACAATTTCTCCCGTTTTGCTGCTCCACATCTCAGCAAAATGTACGAGCATCGTTGTCTAATATTCCCCACCTGTATGTTTTCATTCCCAGGTATCTCTTTGTCCCCAGCAGTAGGGCTTCCGGTTCTCCCTGCAGCCCAGCGGAGCTGCTCATAGCCAGCCGCCCGTGACGTCCATCACGCCAAGGAAAATCTTCATCTCTCTGACCTCATTTTACTCTCTGAACAGCTTTGTATGGAATCAGCACTCTCTCCTCCTTAGAATATTTGTTTGCCTTCGTGTCCATGCAACCGACTGTAGGTCTCCCGCACGCAACTGCCTATTTGTTCTCGGTTCCTTTGCTGGCCGCACTTGGATGGGAATACACAAGATACTAGAACTTACGCGATGCTGATGAAGCAGTGCTCAGGGGGAAATTTGTAACTGTAAACATTTATAATTTTTTAAAAATCTCAAATCAATAACCTAACATTACAGAAATAAAAATACAGTAAGGTAACTTAGGTGAAATGGACCAATTGTTAGAAAGACATGAACTACCAAAACTTACTCAAGAAGAAATAAAAAATCTGAGTGGACTTATAACAAATAGATGGCATTAGTAATACTGAAACTTGGCACAAAAAAAAAAAAAAGCCTAGACTCAGGTGGCTTCACTGATTTCTACCTAAACTTTAAAAAAGAATCAGTAATGACCCTTCACATATTCTCGCCAAAAAGCCAAGAGGATACGTCTCGGTTCATTCTCTATGACCAGTAAAAAGCCATAGGCATAAAAGGAAATTATAATCTAGTATATTTTATAAATACAGATTCAAAAATCTCTAGCAAAAATATCAGCAGACTAAATTCAGCAACATATGAAAAGGTTATTAATCATAATCAAATGGGATTTATCCCAGGAATTCAAAGTTGGTTTAAGATAGGAAAATCAATCAGTGTACTATACCATTTAAAAAAAAAAAACTAAAGGACAAATGCAACATGATTATCTTAATGGATGCAGAAAAATCATGTGACAAAACTTAACCCCCTTTTGCAATATAAACCCTCAAGCTAGGAGTAGAAGTGAACCTTCTCAAGAATAAGAGCATCAGCAGATCCCCCCACCTAAATTCATACTTATGGCGAAAGACAAAGTTTTCCCTAAAATCCAAAACACAACAAGGGTGTTTGCTTTTGTGTTTCTTATTCTACATTGTATTGTATGTTCTAGTCAGAGCACTTACACAAGAAAAAGAAATGAAAGGCATCCAAGTTGGAAGGAAGGAAGGAAGGAAGGAAGGAAGGAAAGAAGGAAGGAAGGAAGGAAGGAAGAAAGGAAGGGAGGGAGGGAGGGAGGGAGAAAGGAAGGGGGGAAGAAAAAAGTTATCTCTATTTGTATGTAACATAGGCTTGAAAAGAAAAAATATTGACAAATTCTCTAAAGTACTAATTGAACAAATAAATGACCACAACAAAGTTGTGGGACACATGATCTGTGCGCCAAAAGTAGTTATTTCTACATAAGAACAGTGGAAAATTAAAAAATGAAATTCAACAATTCTGTGCATAATACCATGAAAAAGAATAAAATCCCTAAGAATAAATTTTTAAAAAGAAATACAAGACATCTACACTGAAAGCTGCAAAATATTACTGAAATAACTTAGATAAAATGTTTCATGGCCTGTAAGACTTAATATTGTTAAAATGTCAATAATTACACAATTGATCTTTAGATTCATTGAGATTCTTAATAAAATCACAGTGATCTTTTCTGCAGAAATTGTCAACTGATCTTAAAATTTACATGGAAATGCAAGGGATCTAGAATAACCAGTCTTGAAAAAGAAGAACAAGATGGAAGATTCATTTGCCCAAATTTCAAAGCTTACCACACAGCTACAATAACCAAAACAACACTAAATTCATAAATCTAGACCAGTACTTTCCTAATTGGTAAATAAAACTATAGACAAAAGTAAAAGACAAAAGTCCTGTGATCTTTGAGGAAAAAAAGGTTTATCCAACATCTTCTTCAACTGTGCACTAATATTTTCATTCTTGTGTTTAAAAAAATAAAATCAAATAAATTAACACAGATATCAGGGGGTGTGTGCAGATAATAAAGACCATCCCTTTCTTTTCATTCATGAAATGTATATATCATACATGGAAATAAAAGCCAAAAAGATTTTTTTAATGTGGAATGGCACAATAATAGATACATAAATCAGTGAAACAGAATTGAGCGTCTAGCAATAAGCTCATGTTTTCATGGTCAATTGGATTTCAACAAGGCTACAGATATAGTCCAAACGGGAAGACAGAGTCTTCCAATGGCTCCAGGACAACTGGATGTACGTGTAAAATAATGAAGCTGGACTATCTCACACACACAAAATGACCCAAAATGGATTAGAAATATAAATGTAAGAGCTACGCAGCATAGATGGACTTTGGAAACATTATCCTAAGTGGAAAGAACCAATCACAAAAGAACACACAGGCTACGATTCCATTCACATCAGACGTCTAGAGAGACCGAATTTGCCTCGGGCTGGGGAAGTATTGTACCAGATATTTTTTGAGAGGGACAAAATATTTTAACATTATATCTTGGCAATGGTGGCACAACTCTTGCATATACTAAAACCCATTAAATTGTATATTTTATTTATTTTTATTAAACTTGTTAGGGTAACATTAATACATAAATTAATGTATACATTTTAGATGCACATCTCTGTCTACTCCATTGTGTGCTCACTACCCCAAAGTCTAGTCTCCTTCCATCACTGTATACTTGACAATGTGGTCACATATAAATTGTATATTTTAAATGAATAGGTTTGATTTAGATCTTAATAAAGATGTTAAAAATAACCTGGGAGAGAAATGCCACAAATTGTAAGAGGTGAAAGATCCAAGGCTCCAGGATAAGATGCAAAGAGAGAACTCACGTCACTAAAACTACTGCATCTGCTGGCTGTGAGAGTGCATTAATCTCAATCTGAGACACACTGGTAAATCTTACACAGAAAATAATTCATAAATTATATGGGAATGTTATATATTCAGCGACCCCCTTCTTAAAGGCTTGTAGGTAAAATGAAAATGAATTCCAGCTGGGGGAGCACGCAAGCCTCTTTCCTAGGGCTGAGCATTGCACCCTCGAGAGATGTAAAGATAGGATCATAATAAAGGTGATTATAACAGTCTGAGTGCTGGTCCAACTGAGAATTACATGAGACTAGGGTTTCTCAAAATAGCGCTTCCAGCCTTCTACTAAAAGATCTACAAAGATAATGTTGCAGGCAAAATGTAGATTTTCTAGTAAGATACTTCAAAATCCCTTGTGCAGGGATTTTTGTTTTATCGTTAATAAACTTTGTTTTTCAGAACACTTTCAGATTTCCAGTAAAATTAAGCAGAGGAAGGGAGGGTTGCCATACACTCCCTGCCCCAAATACGCAAAGTCTCCCCCACCATCGGCACCCCGCAATGTGGTGCCCCCTTCCCCGCGATCAATGGATATACACGGACATACTGTTACCCAAAGTCCATAGTTTGAATATGGGTTTGCTCTTGTTGCGTATCCTATGGGTCTGATAATTGTAGAAGGACAGGGATCCACCTTCGTAGTCTCCTACAGAACAGTTTCCCTGTCCCGAGAATCCTCCGAGCCCTGCCCGTGCACGCCCCACTCCCCCTTCGCCTCGGGTACCCGCCGCCCCTTCGTTATCTTCAGCGTTGCCCGCAGTGTGCAGCCCCTTCAGACTGGTTCCCTTCACTTAGCGACGTGCCTTTTGGTTTCCTCGGTGTCTTTGTATGTCTTAACTCATTTCTTTTTAGCAACATTCAGTTTCCTGCATGGACCACAGTTCCTTTATCCATTCACCTGCCGAAGGACATCTTGGTTGCTTCCAGGTGTGGTCAGTTATGAATAAAGTTGCCGTAAGCATCCACATGCAGGTTTTTGGGCGAACATGAGGCTTCATTTCATTTGGGTAAATCCCAAGGAATGTGGTTGCTGGGCTGGACATTGAATATGTTTAATTTTTCAGATACAAACAGAAAAATAGACAGCCTCAGAGGGAAACGCCAGGAAAGCCTAACAGGTCAGCTCTCTGTCACATTGCCAGCTGACGAGGTATCGTCCTCTGGGGAGGTTTCGCAGAAGGGGAGGTGGGACCACACTCGCCTGTGTCAGTGCTGTCAGCCATTCCTGAAAGTGGGAAAGAAACATCCTCAGAGATGCCGGGTTCTGACAAAACTGTTACCCAATCATCTTCTTTGGAAAGTGACCTGAAGTGAGCTCCCTAGTTGGAAAAGGCGAGTGAAGACTCCAAGCGTAGAGAGGCCAGTGTGTAAAGCATGGGCGGTGAGTGCAAGTTCCCTATCTCTGCGGTGAGGACAAGGCCGCACTATAGGTTCTCTGGGCCTCGGGGCCGCGGGATGACACGTCGCAGTCGCTGGTGCGTGCGGCTGCTGCAACCATTTGATCAACGCCTGCTGCGGTTACACCGTGTGGGCCCCGCGGGCGGGCAGTGCGCCATCATGCCTGCCTTCCCACGCCTTTACGAATGAATGCACGCGAGCGAAAGGACCTCACACTCCTCCCATTGTTGCGTTTGCCACACTCCGCCCGGAACGCAATTTATCTGTGACAGGCCTGCTTTGTTCATTCCTCAAGGACCAGAACCAAGCTGCACTTATTTCTGTGCCCTGAGGGTCCTTGCACAGTGACAACGCTAAGCAGAGTCACTCGATATTTGCTCAGTTATCGACACAATCCCCCTGCCACACACACCCCCTTGCACCCCTTGCCACGCTAAGCAACCGAAGGCCACAGCTCTTTCACACCCGCACACCGGCGTCACACTGCTTTCGCCTCTCTTCCCTGTCCAATGCTGTCCCTTCTGTCCACACCCAGGCAAGACCTGCTACTTCCACAAAAACTGGCCATGTGGGCCTGAAACCAGTCACTCACTTGTTTGTCTCGGACATTAGACAGTGCACTTCTAAGAGCTATGACTCCAACCTTTCAATTTTAGGTAGCATGATATCTAATTCAGAGTAAATGCTCATTAAATATTTGCTAAATAAATGAACCAACTAAGGAAGCAACATGGTTGTGTGAGTAGTTGCTTATCGATTTGGAAGAGTTTTGTAACACAAAAAACTCTTCAGTGTTTCAAATTTTTAAATCTAATAGCTAAATTTTTTTTTAAAAATTGTTCCTTGTCAAATTTCCTTTGACCTATTGCAGTAGACTCATTTTCTATGTCATGTGAAAGTACCATAATTTTTGGTACTTAGAGGACTCAAAGTTTTAATGGGAAGACTTACTTAATCTTTTAAAATCTCTTTTTATTAAAAAAAAAGTACACTTTCTTAGATATAGACACTAGATTTTTCTATAATGGTTCTCTCTTTCTTGAACTTATTTTTGCTGAGGGTTTTCTCTTTCTGCTCTTGGCAGAATGAGGTAATCTACCTCTGCCTGCCTGTCGATGGGGGTTTTCAGTTCGCACACATGCTGAGAAAGTGTGTGCGCGAGGGTAGCTGAATTGCTTCTCCCCTTGCCTGCAAGGAGAGAAGCAATTTTGGACAGACAAAGGGATCTGAGTAAAATGAGAGGCAACATGACCTGATGAACCCTTGGGTCAAAGTATATGGAAGAGAATTCAAAATTTCTATTATAACTTAATCTGGAAAGTAGTCTACAAAAATCCGTACTTTGGATCTCACACAAAAGCCTCTTATTGAAACAGGAACAGCCGAGGTATTATTATAAGAACAGCTGCACCATTCTTCATGGCCAAACCGAAATGAGAATGTCCTAGAATGCAGTCTTCGAATCCTATTTCTCACAACGTTAAATCCTCTTTATAAAGTTCGAAAAGTTCTAGAAGCAGCCAAGCATTGTGAAGCAAGGATATCGTTTCATTTACATTTTTTTTTAAATGAAATATGTTGGTTCTTGTCTACAAACGCAAGAAAGAGAAACTTGAGAAATTAAAGTTTTATTATGAACCAAATCTCACCCATTTATTGTCATGATTACAACTGATTTGTAATGACTCCTATCATTTATGAACTTGACTTTGGCAAAGGGAAAGTTCCAGAACAGGAGCCAGGAGCTTCCGGACTTGACTTTCAAGGCTGCCACTAACTGCCTTTGTGCCCATGGGTAAGTCCCTTCATCACTCTGGGTTTCAGTTTCTTTAGATGGGTGTCAAGAATAGTAAAACTTGATGCCAAGAAGGGCACGCAAACTGCTGATGGCATGCCAGCTCTATCTGATAGGTAGAGGCTGGCTAGGACAGCACAGACGGGGTCCAAAGGTCAAGTCTGAGTTCAGTGGGAAAGAACCTTATGATTTATTTCTACTGTCTAATGTGGGCTCAGAAAGGGAGACTCGCAGAGTATGCAAGATATTTGCCACCTAAGTTCTAAAGCAGTATTCTAAGCCTCTACACTAGACACCTGTTATTTGTGTCTGAAGACTTTGGCGCAGCCTCTATTCTCAAATCACACACCAGCATATAATCTATCACATAAAATACGGTAAAATATAACTTCACAACATAAGTCGCTCCTTTCAGACCCATGGCTGCTCTGTAAATGCAAGAGTAAAGCAAAACCCTAGCCACATCTTTTCTGTGGGAGTGGAAGTCCTGAGGTTGTATTTGTGCGCACGGCTGTGCAGACTAAGAACCCTGTTTCCCCGCCTCTCTCGCAAACAGGCGGAGCTACTGGACAGAGGGCCGACCACTGGGACGCGAGCAAAGGCGGTGGGAGCCACGGAGGGGGTGATGAAGAGGTCATCCCTGGAGCCACACGCAACAGAAACCACCCACCACCTTGCTTCAGTCACGGGGCCACCAAAACCATCGCCGCCCTAATAAAACAGCTACAGTGGGTACACGGGAATGTGCAGAAGAAACGCACATCTCCTCGTGTGAAATGGGATTCAGGGGAAAGTCTTTTCCATTGTGTTGACCTTTTCCAAGGGGTGACAGGAAGCGAAGGTAGTGGGGCAGCTACTGAACAGGCTTTTCGTAAAAGCTGATTTCTTAGGTGGGGGTTACACAGTCAAATCCCACCAACCACCTCTTTGTAGACAGCACAGCCCAGGTGAGCCTTTTGCATTCTGTCTAGGGGCGCCTTCTGGGTGGCAGTAGTCTCGTGGAGTAGTCCTCACAGAAAGTATACGTGGCCTAAAATATTTGCTATCAGTGCTTTTACGGAAGACTGTTTCCAATGGCTTTGGTAAACAAAATAACCAAATTATTATTCAGATTTCTTAATGCAGTGGTTGAATTCAATTCGTTTAACATGCAGGTTTGTTAAGAAAAAGAAAAAGAGACATACCATGTATTTACTTTTGAGTGAAGAAGAACTTCAGTTAAGATAATAAAGATAATAAGAATCCACATTTGGGAAGGGGAAAATTTTATCTTCCTAAAGGCTGATATAAAGACTAATTTTCACACAATTCCTCCTGATTTGTTGAATAGGCAAACACAGGTCAGACATCACTTACGTGAAGCTTTAGAGAAGAATTATCCTGGTGTCCTAGACCTTCTAAAGGGGTTTATATTGAAAGGCCTAGACCTTGAGAATAAAGATAAACCAGACTAAATCACCCTGGGATACACACGCTGCCACCCGATTCTCTGATCGATTTTTTAGTTATGCTTGTAACAGATTAATTTCTTTGAATATGAACAGCCGTAGTCATCTGATGAACATTCAGATCTGTCAACCAACCAAGCAATGAAAAACAAGTGAATCTAAGACAGGACTGAAGATGCACCATGGGGGAAGAAGGCAGAGTACAGCCGGGGGGTCAGGAAGGCGAGAATGACCACACGACACGCCCAGACCTCTTCCGGCCCCACTAACACTTACCCTCAACCACGTTCGCAGCCCAGGGGAACTGAACCAGCTGGGGCCTCTAGGGGTTGCCTTCTGTCGGTGGCCTGCCCTGAAGTAGAGAGAGAGAGAGAGAGAGGGAGAGAGAGAGGGAGAGGGAGAGGGAGAGAGAGGGAGAGGGAGAGAGAGAGAGAGAGAAGCAGGATGCCCGTGCATGTCTCTGTGTGTCTGTTAAACGAAAGGCGAAGGAAAAGGAGTGAGGGTGGGGGGTAGGAGACGTGCGGAGGAGCCTGCGTGAAAGGCCAAGGTGGGCGGGGGACCTTTATCCTGTGACTCAGGTAGGGGAAGACTCAGGGTGGTTTTGAAATACATTTATTTCTGAGACCTGGCTTATTCTCACTTTGCTGAATTCCACCGCTGGAGCCAATGAACAATGAAAACTGTCGGGGTTACCGTGAAGCGGCATCACAAACACACGCCTGAAGAAACAAACTAACACACACCCAGCAATCTTGTCAAGTCCTCTGGACCCTGAAAAGGAGTAAGAAAGTACTTATGTTTGGAATCTGGAAAACTGTACACAACCATTGTTTTGTCTAACCTCCCCCCCAAAAAGGGGTCATGCTTTATTGTATGTAATCGCTCGATCGCTTATTAACTAAGTCTGTCCTGCAAGGTGTGCATTCAACGGGACAGAAGCGGCTTCCGGAGCTCGGGAAAGAGCACAAAGGAAGCAGTCAAGGAACCGCGGGCCCTCCTTTAGGGTGGACTGACGTCTGTAGAAGCGGGGGGCAGTGTGTGCCCCACCTTCGGCAAGAGGGGGCAAGAGTCCGTGCACCAGACCTCAAAGAGAAGGGAACTTCGCCCTGACTCATGGACTAGGGGAAGTGTTGCTAGGGGCGTCTACTTGTGGTAAAGGACAAAACAAAGAGAGAAAGAAGAGTGGGTCCCCTCGGGCACTCATTCTAGTCCAAGTGCGAGTCTCAGTCCCCAGGGAAATCTCCCAGCATCACTGAAGCCGCATCCCTGAAACAGGTCAGGCCCTTACACGCCTTGGGGGCTTCCTGCTGACTCCCGTCCTGGAAGTCCTGCACCCTCCCCGTTCCCCCTTGTCCTGTCTCTCCCAATTGCCAAAATCCTACTTACTTGCAGGTCATCTGGAGAATTCTCTTCTTTTTAGAATCTTTCCCCAACACTCCACCCCCGCAGGTAAAATAAATTTCCCTTAAGGTCAGTTGCTTGGTGACCTTGGGCAGCCCGCCCAGTAGGGACAGTAACGCCGAGCACCTTGGGGCTGGTGGAGGGACGGAAGCATCCAGGACCACCGGGTTGGCAGCTGATGTTGAACAAATGCTAGTCTATGTTCTCCACTCTGAGACTGAAACTGAGTTAATTTCCTGTCTCTTTGTTAAATAATCCTGGGACCACGCGTGTTTTCCTGTGCCTGTTAAAAGTACTGCAACATGCAAAAATGACTTAGCTCTTTGCTCTGGGAAATATTTGCTCCTGGAGGTAGGGCTGTTAGCCGACTGAAACAGTTTACCTATCAGGCAGTTTGTTCATCAAGGCTCATTGCAATTCCCTCATCTCACTGTTCAGCAACCCGACACTATTATGTTATATACGCTGCACGTGGTAGTTTGTCCAATAAATCTGCCTTTGCTTCATCAAAGATCTTTTTGAAAACTGACAGCTGACACCTCTTTGTCGTAATTGGGATTTAAGAGCATTTTGCTTGAATGTCTATCACGGTGCTATGCTACGACGTTTTCAGCTGTGCTAGTCTTACTGTCCGCCTTCCTCTGTAAATCAGGAAACTGCAAGAAAGCAAGGTCATGCTCTTTGACCTTGGTGACGCCAGCGGTCACCAGCACAGACTGCCAGGAGTTGAGCCAGAATCAAACACCATGTTTTCCCTGAATGAATGAATGGCCATCCTCGAGGTCGCAAATCCCCTTTTAACCCATTCACCTGACGATTCCACTCAGGGGCAACTCTGCCCCCCACAAGACACTTGGCCGTGTCTGGGAACATTTCTGATTGCCACAACTTGGGACTTGGGGAAGGCATTATTGTCATCAAGCAGGCACGAACCAGGGATGCTCCTAAACTTCCCACCACACACGGGACAGCCCCACACACAGAGTGAGCCAGCCCCAGATGCCAGTGGGGCCATGGGGAGGGAAACCGTGCTGGCCCAGCACACAAGAGCTGCTGCAGCTCCACTCCACCTGCTCCGAGTCTCGGGGGGCTCCTGGGACGGAGTCACGTCCACGGCTCCCTGCCCTCCTGCACCTGGGCTACCTGCATCTAGCCCATGGGAAGTGCCGGCAGTAGGAGAATGGGACCAGGTATTTACCTCACCTGCATGGCCTGCCAGGCCACAGCTGGCAGAAGTCATCCTACCTCGGTTCCCCTCCTGGGGGCACTGCTCCTACAGCTGCTGCTCTCTCGTACTCAGTCCCTTCCCTCCACCCCAGGGCCCTGGCATGGTCAGCGCTCCTCGGGTCCCCTAATCCTGCTCCCACCCTGGGAGCCGACCCCTCCCTCCGTGGCCCTCAGTGGCTCTGTGGGGTGCGTGTTTCGCTAGGAGTCTGAGGGCTGACCACACCTCACCGCCCCAGGAGCCCGGGCTCTGAGTCCCCTGCATAACAGTGTCAGGAACCCCGAGAGAGGACCGTGTGAAAAGCTGTTTTCCTTGACACCTCGGGGAATTTACCTGTCCCCAACCGCGGAGACCAAAGGGCACGTTTTAAAGTTGTTGCCGAAAACCCTGCTTTACTTTAGAGCCTTCGTAAAGTGGTTTTAGGGCAGTAAAGGCCACGTACGCTTTAGCAAACACAACTGCAGCAAACTATACCATCTTACTGAGTGCTGAGAACCATCCTCTGTAACCTCTGTGGCACATTAGAATTACGAAGCGAAAAAGAAAACAGGAAATAAAACGCTTGATCTCCTTGCCTCCATTTAGAACGTACTGAAATTTGTAACCGTATTAGGAGAAAACCAATGGAGTAAGCAAGTTTTTCTCACAGGCCAAGAGAACCCCAGACTCACTCTGATTTTTTATTTAATGTAACGCGCATCGCGGGACTGAGGCCCATCCGCGTCGCCGAAAGGGACGGCAAATGGAGACGGGGAAGACGGGCCCCGCGCCCTCAGCGGCGTGTGCAGTGCGAGGCCGGCTGAGTTTTAGCGCCGGGCAGCGGAAGAGCAGGGGGGATGGAGGGGCTCACCCAGAGGCAGGCTGATTAATTTAGCACTTCGCGAAATTACTTTCTTTTTTAAAGATGAAAAGTGATTCTAAGTGGGACGCAGCTATTAAAGTAAGAAGTCCTCATTTTTTAATCTGTGCTAAAGGTCCTTTCCGTGTGTGGCCTTAGGAGGCGCTTTAACCTGAGAGAAGACTATGCAAAGAAGCCTGCAAATTGCTTTTCCTTGTGCTGGTCTTGGCTTTTAGGGAAGAAAAAAAAAAAAGGCCACAAGCGTCTGAGGGTAGAGGGACCCGCATGGCAGAAACAGGCTTCGCCCTGAGCTGGAGAGTTTAGAACCACCGCGCGGCTTCGGACAAGCTGCTGAGGTTGCTGAGCTATGGCTTTACCTCTGAGGCCGTGGCCCAGGACGGCTGTGAACGCGGCCCAACACAAAACCCTAATTTACTTCCAACCATTTTTTGGTTCATCAGTTTTCGTTAGTGTTTGTGTACTTAATGCGTGGCCCAAGACAGCTCTCCTTCTTCCAGTGCGGCCCGGAGGCGCCCAAAGGTCACAAGCCCCCGGTTTAGTCGGAAGTCGCTGAGAGGGGCAGGGACGCCCCCGACAGAGCGCCTTCTGCAGCGCCCAGCCCCACGTCTAGGGCACTCAGCAGCGCTCGTCTTGTCACGCCCAGTGTCCCTGCGCGGCATTAGACTTAGTGGCCGGGCTTAGTGCCGCGGAGTTTCAATCAGGAAACTCCGGCTGTGCACCTGCGATGCGCTAGGCGCCACCCGGGTGCTGCAGGGAGGCCGGAGCCCTGTGAGCGCACAGATGGCGCGAGCCCGCTGGACTGGAGGAGGGAGGACGGATGCGGGTCGGGCGGGAATTTTGACTGAAACGGAAATTCACCTCCATCGCTACCAAAACTCTGCCAAGACTGTGGCCCTTCTGCGAAAAAATTCACACCGAAATGATGTAAAGAGCCTGTTTTAAGGCTACTTTGTGCCCTTAACGTCTCTGAAATATCACGTGCTCCTCTGCGATATCGTCGGGCTCTCGGACTAACTGCTGCCCTGCCCGGCCAACACCCCGGCGGACCTTCTGTCCCGCGTTCGGGCTCTTTCTGCTGAAGCCCAGTCGGCCACCTCTGCTGACTCACGTTACCAGAAGACGTGCGCGCCGCCCGCCACTGACGTCGCTCAGGGCCACACAGGCTGGACAGAAGCGCCGGCAACTAATATGCCCCCTCTCTTCTGCAGAGCGCATGCAATACTCTAAGTGGTATTTGCGTAGAAAGAAATTAAATTAGGAACCAAAAGAGAGGGTGTCTTGAAACCAAAATCAATGACAGGGGCACTTGAATTCCGAACAGGCTTATGAAGGAGAGGCAGAGACTTAAGGCGCAGGGTAGTGTAGGGTACATTTTCTTAAATCACACATTCTTTTTTCCTCTCAACAGAGTTTAAGGGAGGAGGTAGAATAGGATTCATGCCATTATATCATTTTAAAAGATTCCTAAAAGAATAGAATGATTATATTATCGTCAAAATGTTCTTGTGATTTAAAATTAACCCAGTATTATTTATGATAGAAAAATTGCATTATTAATGTGAGCCCCAAACCCACCAGCCACAGGGAAGCCCGAGCCTTACCAAACCGCCACACCTCTTGAGAACGACCCAGCGGTTATCACGTACAGCTATTGCACACCTGTCGCCACACAATGGTGACAGTGAGGATAAGACATTCTGAGTTCTCCAGTGCCCTCTGGGCCCTCACCTGGCTGTCAGGAGTTAACCTCTCCATGACCTTCTCTTCTAAATGTCCCTAACTCAGCAGGGGTCTGAAACACCGTGGGCACTCCTCTGTCCTCCAAGCCCCACCTTGTCACCCTCCCTCCTCACCCCCTGTAGACCTTTGCTCAAGCATCATTTCCATACGGGTTTTCTTGGTCACCATTCCTGTAAATACTAAGGTTCCCCACCCCCTCCTCCTGTTTAACCCCTCTCCGTAGCACTTCCCATCTCAGAACGTCCTATAACACACCTGTGACAACCCTGGTTCCATCTCGCCTGTCAACACATCTTGCTTATCATCTACCTTCCCCGACAAGAATGGAAGGGTCGTCATAAATTTTGGTACATTTTGTTCATTGCTATACCCCAGGGCCTAGGACAGTACCTAGTACATAATATATTTTTGTTACATGAATGAAAAAGACCTTCCCTTCCTGAATTTGGGAATCTACATTTCCTTGCAAGTTCTGTGGGGTCAACTATAAGAGCATCTTGTATTAAAAACATAACAAAAATTTGAAACTAAGGGCCCATACACTAAAAATTACAAGACATCGTTGAAAGAAATTGAAGAAATGGAAAAATATTCTATGTCCAGGAATGGAAGAATTAACATTGTTAAAACGCCATGGTACCTAAATCAATCTATGGGTTCAATACAATCCCTGCAAAATCCCAGTGACATTTTTCACAGAAACAGAACAAAAAAATTCCTCAAATTTGTACAGAACCACATAAGACCGTAAAGAGCCTAAAGCAATCCTGGGGAAAAAGAACAAAATCAGGGCATCACGCCCCCGACCTTAAACTGCAAAGCTACAGTAATCAGAACAGCATGGTACTGGCTAAAAACAACAGAGGCCAATGCAACAGAATCGAGGGCCCAGAAGTAAACTCACATGTACATGCGCAACTAATTTTTGGCAAAGGAGACAAGAGTATAAAATGGAGGAAAGGAGGCCTCTTCAATAAGTGGTGCTTGGAAAACTGAACAGCCACATGCGAAAGAATGAAACTAGATCGCTATCTGACACTATACATAAAAATTCACTCAAGATGAATTAAAGACTTGAATGTAAAATCTGAAACAATAAAGTACATAGAAGAAAACACAGGCACTAAACTTACGAGTCTGGGTCTCAGAGGTGCTTTCCTGAACATGACCCTGAAGTCAAGGGACGCAAAAGCAAAAATAAATGGGTGGGACCGTATCGAACTAAAAAGTTTCAGCACATCAAAACAACAACAATCAACGAAACAAAAAAGCTGCCGACCACCTGGGAGAAGGTATCCAAAATACTTATAAAAACTCATACAACTCAACCACCACAAACAACCCAATGAGAAACGGGCAGATGACCTAATTAGGCACTTCTCCAAGGAAGGCAGACAGACGGCCCGCGAGGACAGGAAAAGATGTTCTGCATCACTAGTTATCCGGGAAATGCCAATCAAAGCCACAGTGAAATATCCCCTTATGCCTACTAGAATGGCTGTTACCAAGAAGACAGTAAATATCAGGGTTGGAGATGACGTGGAGTAAAGGGACCCCCTTATACTCTGCCAGCAGGGATGTAAGTTGGTGCAGCTGCCATGGAAAACAGTATGGAGGGTCCTCGAGAAAAATAAGGCCAGAACTACCGTATGATCCAGCAACCGCTCTCCGGGGTAGCTACCCCCAATATATGAAAACACTGAGTAATGAAGACCTATGACCCCTGAGCTCACTGCGGCATCGTCTACAATAAGACACGAAAACCATCCGCACCCACTGACGATGACCGGACAAAGAAGGTGTGGACACATCCACAAGGGAATGCAACGTGGCCATGAAAAGTGACGTATGGCCGTTTGCAACAACATAAACAAATCTGGGGCATATCATGCTATTTGAAATACGTCAGGTAAAAAATAAAAACCGTAAGATTTCACTCAGGTGGAACATAAAATAGAAAGTAACGCATGAGCTAACAAACAAAAACAGGCTCATAGATGCGGACAAGAGAGTGGTGATGACCAGAGGAGAAGGTGGGGGCAGGGCGAAGCAGGTAAAGGGGTCAAGGCCGTGGTGACAGAAGGAAACTAGACTGTGCGGGGGCGGGGGGACACAATACAGAATACAGATGTCAAATTGAAATGTTGTACACCTGGTAACTATATGTTATTAACAAATGCTACCCAAATAAGCTAAATTTTTTTAAAAATTTAGAATAAGGGAAAAGAATGGCTGCCTGTCCTGATTCAATGTCAGATGTAGCCGTTGTCCGACAGGCCCGAACAGGGATTCTTTAATTCTCCAGGGGAATGTATCTTTATTTGTCATGCTGTTCACTCTAGGTTAGGGTCCAGCCCCGATGAAGTTTCACAGAAACTATCAGATTTTTGTCTGACAGAGAGTAAATGATTTCTGTGCAGAAGAAAATAGAAGCCCAACGTTTATACTTTTATTGCACTGTTGGGCATAAACCCAACAGTTAATTTTGTGTCTATCCTAACAATCCTTTTCTTCTTCGCTCCCTTTAAGTGCTCTGTGCCTCGAATGCGTTACGAATCAGCTTTACCGCTCCGGTGGCACCTTCATCAGCGAGTTAAATATTCTTTAGTACGCACTTATTCTATTTGTATGAGAGTCATATTCTAGCATTTTAAAGATAATAAACGTCTGGACAGTTCGAGGGGACCACAGCGCCCAGAGGGACGGTCGAGGAGAGGTAAGAAGCAGAAAACCTGATGGCCAGTAGTTTTGTTTGCCGGGTTGCTTGTGAACTCAGCTTTGAAGTGTGTCGCGGGAGAGCTGAACAATCCTTTGAGACGCAGGCCACTTGCCCCTCACGATTCTTGGTTGACGCCGACCAGTGGCAGGTGTAGAACTAAAATGGTCTATTCCCTGTATTTGCCCAGGTGTTTACAAGTGAGAAAGCTGTTTCCTCTTGGGTGAGTTGAAACTATTTAGCTACACCTGGCGTGTATCAATCAAGTAGATTGCATAGCCTCGTAAAGGGGTTCTGATGGATTGTAGATGGTAAGAAGCTATTACTTAAATCTCGTATTGACCGAATTCCTAGAAAATACTTTAAATGTGCTACCAGCCATCCCCCAAGTCCACAAAGAAACCACTAGCTAGCTCAGAAGCTGCTAGCTCAGGAGCATTTTTATATAAAAACCCCGGTTTGTGTGATCAAAGTGAATCTTTGGACACCTCAGACCTGTCTGATCACTTTGGCTTAAAAGCAGCTCCAGGCCTTGCCCCTAACGTCACCTGCGTAGAGTATAAAACAGGAAAACATGTCACAATAGACTGCCATCTGTTTTCTCATGAACAGGCCACTTAATCAGACCCGAGCAAGCCTCACCCTGGTGCAGTGACCAGGAAAGACAACATTCTTTCACGTAAAGTTTGGGGTTACACAAAATATAAAATTATGTATTCAGTTGAACAGGCTTTAATTCTGATCATTTTTACATCAATAAAAATTGCGTTCCACAGGGCATAGAACCTCAGCTACATAATAATTTTTAAGATCTTCAGTTAATATGAAAACTTGACATTATTATTTTGAATTAATTAAGGAATAATCTTTGGATATCTGGGTAATTTGTAATACGACAAAATACTGTAATATTCATCAGCAAGCATAGTTATATATTGTATGTATGATATATATTATATATCATAAATACTATATTTTTATACGTATATATCTTTGTTTCTTACTCTATCACAGGGTGACAATACCTTGAGGTCACGTTAAGCAGGGTCTCTCAACAGAGACAATACCTACGGTTGCTTTGGCCCAGTGAAATTTTTGTTGTGCAGGGCTGTCCTGTGCATGTTGCAGGATGGCCACTCCCCTGGCCTTGCCCACCGGGTGCCGTTAGCTCTGCCCTCTCCATCAAGTCTCAACAGTCAAAAATGTGGCCAAGCATGGACAGACGGCCCCAGAGAAGAAATGGAGAACTACTGGGCCAAGAAAGACCTTTGTTTCTGCCATTTTAACAATGTGACGAAATGGTCCATGTTAACTGTTGCAAGTCATTACATTTACTCTACGGACTCTCTAAAATGCCCAGAATTTGAGCGATCATCCCATTCCTCCACCCTGTTCTCTCTGTAAAGTAAACGTTAGTTACTTCAGTTAAAAGTTAAAGTTTTACGCTTTGCAGCAACATGGATGGACCTGGAGAGCATTATGCTCAGTGGAAGAAGCCAGTCAGAGGAAGACAAGTGCCATAGGATTTCACTCATGTGTGGAGTCTAATGAACAAAATGAACTAACCAGCCAAACAGAGACAGACTCACAGACAGAGAGCAGATGACAGCTAGTGGGGGTGGGGGAGGTTAGGGGGTGGCGGGATGGAGCAAAAAGGAAAAAAGGACTCAGGGACGTGGGCAACAGTGGGGTGATTGCCGGGGCTGGGGCTTATAAGGGAACTAAATGGTAATGGAAAAAAATACAATAAAGATTAAATTTAAAAATAAAATAAAGTTAATATGGCGATTAAGACTTTGGTAGGAACAAGAATGGCAGAGAAATATCACTGTGTATAAAAGGTAATGGAGTGCTTATTAAGAAGGAAGCCGGGGACTTTGTCCTAAAATTAAGTCTCTTCTTGCAAAACGTGAATGAAGGGAGTGGAGTTTCAAACTGGAACAGACACATGAAATTGTAGGAGGGACGCAGAAAGCGGTCCTGTTGCTTTGATTTATCATAAATACAAATAATGAATCTAAAAATAAGCAACAAAATGGGCTCAATATTTGGCAAAGTTGGCTCAGTTTGATGCTGTAATTCATGTTTTAAAGAAAGAATTCTGTCTGTTTAATGCTTTATGGCCAAATATTATAGTAACACGAAATTAGAAGTTGGTCTTCTCTGCATTAAAACTGACCTTAGAGTATTTGGTTTGCACGTAATATGGAGCAGAAGGGGTTAATGTTTATCATCCATGTAATCTGCTCAGATATCAGAGACTCCACATAGAAGTAGAATAACGTTCTGGGCTTTGGCTGATTTAGTAACGACCTTGATTATTTTTTTTAAAAATCTTTACGGAAAAAGCTAAAGTTATGATAACTGCTTCTGCATTTATTTTAATGTTTTATTGTCGCTCTGATTAGTAAGTAGTCCAGCTCAGACCATCCACGTGCTCAGGAATCCATAATTCTCGCTTAATGAGTGATCACCTTTCCTATAGTTCTTTCGATTTTTGTCTTTCAAGGTCAGGCTCATAAATTGAGAAAAAAAATTCAAGGTGTCTTTTTCACCGGAACTTTCTTTGGGGTTTTCCAGAGGGCTTCTGAGAAAAAACAAAGATTGGGTTATTTTTTTAACTTGGGTATTAATCTTGCGTTGTCGCCATAACAGATCGCCCGCCACTGAGTGGCGCAAAGCCGCACAAACGTATCCCCGAGAGCTCGGGAGGCCAGCCGTCCAACGCGAGTCTCGGAGAGCTCCAGAGAAAAGTTGACAGGGGGGTCGCCTTCCGGAGGTTCTGAAGGGAGAATCTACTTCCTTACCTTTTTCACTGACACTTGTCACCCACAGTCTTGGGCTCAGGGCCCTGTCCTCCACCTCCACAGCATATCTGTCATTCCAACCTCCGCTTCCTTTATCACATTCTCTGCCTTTATATCTTACACAAACCCTTAGGGTTACATTGGGCCCACTCAGATACTCCAGGAGGGTTCAATTAATCCTTAATGTGATCAGGGCTACAAAGATGTCTCTGTCTCTAAGGTAACATACTCATCAGTCTGGGGGGTAGAGCATGAAGGTCTTTTGTGGGCCCACTCTTCAGCCTCCCACACCTTAGAAAAAGAAAGATGCCAGAAATAGCTATGTGTGCTGGAAAACTCCAGATTTCTTAAGTAGCTCCGCATCATGGTAAAAACTGCATGGTAAAAACACTGTCAAAAGAAGGAGGAGGAGGAAGAGGAGGAGGAAGAGAAAAAGGAGAAAAGGAGGGAGAGGAAGAATCTCTGCCTTCCTTAGGGTAATTTTGTACAAGTAAAACATTATTAATATAAATATGTTTTATAGATTATACACTTTACGAGGCAGGTTGAAAGACTTCAAGGTTTGTCAACACTTTTGCAATCTACATACGTGTTCTTCTGCCCAGAGAAAACACTGGTCCAATCGTTACAAGAGAATTATGCACTATATCCCTACAGAGGATTTTACTCCGCTTATCAGTTACTGAGATAAATTAGTAGCATTTATTCGGTCTTATCATCAACAGATGGCTTCTGCTTTTCCCCTCCTCCTTGTCTGAAGACGTAAGTAAAGACTCCAGGTAGAAATTAAGTCCAACAGCAACAGTCTCAGAGGCTCCTGGAAAGACCCGAGACAGGTGCTCTCCACTGATGATAGTTCAAGACACACGCTCACGAAGGCTGGCTTTGAAGCCCACTCAACATTACATAGTCACCCGTGAAATGAGACTAGAGAACTAAGCGAGGACATACAGGATGCTTCTGAGTGCAGAAGCACATGACTTGTAGGAAAATCATTCTGCTGAATTAAACTCCAGCAGAACAAGACTTAAATGCCCATAGAATGAGATGAACTAATGAGGGAAGTTTCAGGTGACGTTTTGAGGGGATTATCCTTGGTATTATTCTTAATGTTTAATTTTCCTGATACATCTATAAGAAAGCCCTTTATCTTTTTAAAATCTGTGTCTAATTCTCAAATTATGTTTTTGTAAACTAAAATTTAAATGCTTTTAAGTGGCATCTGGCTCTCATGATTCTAGATTTTATAATTCTGGTGTTCAGAATTCAAAAACAAATACTTTGCACCGCTTTCCTTTTTATAGCAATGTAGTTATTTGCATGAAGTCACTACAAATCTGCCCTCCTTTGCACAGAGGAATAATAAACACATTTTTACAATCAGGGCCATACCTAGAGTATCATATTTGAGGATAAATCACATTTAATGAGCTTTTGTAACCAAACAGGTGGGCTCAGCTGCCTGCTGCCGAGAAAACCAAACTCATGAGGCAGGTGCTGGTACAAAAGGAAAGAGGTTCACCCAGGTGCCCAATCTGGGAGAATGGCGAACTCCTGTCTCAAATATCATCCCCTCTTCCTACTCAAGCTGGTATGTCTTCTAGTAATAGAGAGGGGAGGGCTTTTCTTCCCTCCGTCCAATCATCTTGCTAGCTTTTGACATACTCAAGTCCTGTCCATTGATCTTTTTAGATTTTGGTGCACTGGGTCCCTATCCAGTCATCTTTCTAACTTTCAGGTTGCTTGGCTCTATCCATCTTTCTAGCTTTCCTGGTTCTCGGTGTCAGTACCTCCCCCTGCAGCCATCCTGGCCAATAGGGAGTCCCCCACCCCATGCCGGCCCCCACCCCCATTCTCCACCTCGCTCCCTGGCTGTCTCAGGGAACATTTGATGAACCCACCATTTAGGAACAACTATATATGTGGCACTGATGCCCAAAAATCTTTTCCCGAAAATGGTCTTGGTACCTTTCTACGGCCCTTCAGGTCCTAGACTTAATAGCAGTAGGGAACGTGAGGAAGTTTAGCAGATGGTGGGGACTTCAACAAGAAAGGGATTCAACCAGTTTACAGGTACTGTGGGTAAAAGCTGTGGAGATTAATTTCTCGGGTTTGTTTTTCTACCCTCAGAACACAAGAGTCAAAAATATCGGTCGGTTTAAGCTTTGGAATCACAGGGCCTGTGGCAAATGCCTTCTAAAACTCCTCGTGACACGTCTAGACAGAAGTTAATTCTCTGGCCTTGTAATTGCTCAGCACATTTAAGTCTAGATTTGCTAATGGTACTCTGATCGGTGCGTCTCTTTAATCAAGATTCCTACTGAAGCTGTGTAAACTCATCAGACCCAAACACGGCGATAGCCTCTCTTTTCTGAGATCACAAATAATCCTTAGAGCCTATTTATTATCACACTTGAAAACGCCCCTGCTCTGTGTTACAGTTCATTGTGCTTTTTAAGGTAAAATCATAACCCAATTGCACAAATATAAAACAAACACATATCAAAGATCTTCTTTAATGTGTTCATTAATGCGAGAACCGGCACCACATTCCAACAGCGTCAAAGGAAAATTCAAAGAACAAGGGCGGTAGACAAGAAGGATGCCAACGTTACAAATAGGTGCAAATTGGCTACTTACGGGGGAGGGGGAGGGGAAATCAATCTGTCTCCGCACTGGACAGAATTATTTGCATATTTACAGATGGAGTCATTTGCATTGCTAGTTACCTACAACTGAAAGAGTTATAAATAGCTCAAAGTCAGTGAAAGGGAGAGAGATCCCTAAAGTATGCGCCAGACAGGATGCTTAATCATCGTTATTTATTTAGCCCTTTTCTAAGTCTCTCACAATTTTTTCTGACACCTGCAGCGCTCCACTTCCCCACTCCCTCTCACCTTTGTAGAAAACTCCAAGGCTCATCTCATAAAATTTAGATTCCTCCTCCTTGGGCCCTTAAAAGACTACTTGATCCACACTGGTACTAAGAAACACCAACAGGTGCACTTCTTTCTCACTAATTTCTTCCCAGCTGAGTACGGTTCCCAGGAACCCCTGCTTCTCAGACTCGCACTCTTCCACCAAGGCTGCAGTCAGCTGGTTCCTTGAGGACTTCAAGCCTCAAAAAAATATTGACATGAAATAACGAGCCCCTTAATCAGGCCTGAAAAGCAGCTCGCGTTTCTCTTGGTGGAAAAGAATGAAGCTCAGTATCACTTTCATGACTTAGCCCCACCCAAGGGGCTGTCCAATCGGACGAGCACTCCAAGGGCTGGGCTCCTCACGAGTGTCTGGTTCGCAGGCAGTGGCCGGGCACCTGGCCTGTTCTCCGCATTCCCCCCAGGAGAACCCCGAAGCCCCGCCATGCCTCCGCCCTACGGCGCTTCCTTTTGTTCTCTGTGAAGTTATTTTAAAGCCACCTTCTATTTCAGGGCTGTTCCGCTCTGAAGGCAAGGCTTGCAGTCTGCGGAAGTTATTTTAGTTAGATTACTTAAAGGCAACACACAGACAGATGCAAATATATGCAAACAAGGCACACAATGGAGTAATTAAAAGAAAATCTAGTAGCCTTAAATAGACATCAAATAATAGCCCTAGGAGAGGCAATTAATTCTATTGTTTACAACCACTCGCTTTGTTAGTTGGTTTTTTCCTTTTCCCACATGAAGAGGCAAATCATTTTCTTTGCTTCTCTGATAGAAAGACAAAGAACATTGCATTTCTTATCTGCTTTACTGTGGTCAAGAACAACGGCGCCAAACAACGTCCATCAACGAGAGGAAACACCATTCAGAAATGGCACCGCCCCTTGGACGGCTTTCAGAGTCCTGACCACTCCCTCGTCATCTCGTTCCCCAGGTGCCCTTGCTCCACCCTCAGCTCCTTCTACTGGGCATTTCCAGCTGTGCCACAGCCCTCCCGGATCCCGGTCCCCCACCAGGGTTCGGGTGCTGTCCCCTCTGCCAGAAGACAGAAGGCAGCCCCTGCCTCAGGGCCAGGCCACTGGAGCACAGAGACGAGTGAGCGGCAGTCGTGTGGCCAGGCCGCTGGGTGGCAATGCAAACAGCATGGTGGGCATGAACCGCAGCCCCTGTGGGAGGAAGGGGGTGGTCAGAGAAGGGCTTGCGGGAGGGACCCTGAGCTGGGGACTTAAAGGAAGTCTAGGACACAGAGGACGCGAGCACTGGAAGAAGAGAGACCAAAAGCCATCACTTCATTATCTGTGCTTGGAAGAGCTACCAGGAGCCACGGGTGTGAAACAGTGCAAGGCTGGACGGGGCCGGAGATGAGGCCGGAGGCCTGGGCCTGCTGCCGTTAGAGGTGAACCGAGGCCTGCCGAAACGGTGCGAGTTGGTTTGAGTAAAACCTCCAGCTGAGCTAGTTGGCTGTTTGTGATTGGTTGTCCTGAAGTTTCTATGCTGTGACCGGAGGTGTTTATGGGCCCAGATTTTGGTTTGCATATATGACCACAACGGTGTAAGAGCCTCATCCGTCTAATGGCCTCCTTGTTTAATTAATTCAACACCACGTTAAGGGAGCCATCAAAGAGCTTTTAGTAGGTATTTGACAGATAAACAGTTCTTCCAAGGTCAAGACCACCTGTCTGCACCTTCACAGAAGGGGCAAAAGGGCAAAGACAAAAGGAGGCGTCCCCCAGCTCACAGGTGGTTGTGGACACTCGTGCGAGAGCCTATGGTAGCTCGAATCAGGGCTGTAGCCGTGGACAAGAGAAGGGCACACGATTTAAGGACTTTAAGGATGGAGAAAATTAACTTTCCTGATGATTAATTAGAATGGCAGGGGTGTTGAAATGAGAAAGAAAGGGAGTCAAAGCCCACTCCCTGTGTTCGGCAGCGCCACAGACCCCGGTGTTCTGCCCTGAGACAGGGCACCGGCGCGTGGCTAGGGGCCGGGGGAGAAACTGAGTAGCAGATTAGATGTCCTGAGAAATAAATGCTTGGTGTCCAGGTGGCAGATGGACAGACAGGCCTGGCACTTGGATGGTCATGCAGACCCCATGAGAGGCTAGTCACCAGTGCAGGAAAAAATGTAGTGGTGGCTGATGTCAGGTGGTGACAGCAGGGCCGTGAAAGCGACAGACTCAGGACAAATTCAGGAAGTAACTTGGTTTCCGCACCACCCCCCTTTCTCTAACCATTAAACATTATTCACAAGCCCTAGACTATCTTTGTCACTTTTACGGGATGAGTCATCTCAAGCTAGGCAACGCTGGATGGTGAGGACTTTGGCTTGTGTCGTTAGTCTTTTTCCTCTCTGATACCTAGAGCTTCCCCGAAGTCAGTGCAAGAAATACATGGAAGGAGTACCTCCGTGCTCTCATTTTGAGGGAGTGGTGGGGTGAGTTACCCAAGTCAGGCAGCTGCCCGGTGGCAGAGCTAGACCTGGAATCCCTTCTGGGTGCTGCCCCTGGACCCTTTCGGCCCCTCTCTGCTGCTGCTCATCTCTCACCTCGGAGTTCACGCGTAAACATTTAAACACAGCATCAGAGGGGCCGCACTGTAAGCCATCCGCCCTTACCCCCAAAGGTCCATTAGAGCTGAAATCATAAATCTATTTTCTGTAATGATCCTACCCAGGATCAATATGTTCCCAGGCTAAGATGAGTGGCTGTTCACGGCCACAACATGGAAGAGGCCCGGGGTAGTGAGTGCAGCCGAGTGTGGCTGACACAGGGACTGCGAGGCTGGGGACAGTAGAGGAAGCAGAGGCCAGCCGCCACCAGGCCAGTCCTTGGGACCTCCACACGGCTCGCCCCAGGGAGGGGCCGGAATATGAAACGGGTAACTGAGCCTTGCATTTAAGAGCCTCAAGCTGGAAACCTTCAGGAAACCCAGTTTCACAGGGTGTCTCCCGCCCACTTCGAGGTGTCTTCTGACGCTGGACCAACATCTCCGTCAAAGAGTTTTAATTGATTAACCTTATGTGAATGTCCCACGCTGGGGATAGAAATTTACCCCAAAAACTGGCATTCTAGAGAAAAAAACCTATAATCAGAGAGTAGCATGACCCTAATTTAGAAGTAAAACTACATGATGCATATAGGTTATAAAAATCCCTAAAACAAGTCAGGTTTATTCAGACTGTTTTATCAGGACAGCAGAAAATCAAACAGTCCTCCTAGTAAGCGCGCATGCCGCGGTTCGGTGCGCTCCGCACACGCGACCTTTTTTACCAATCAAAGGCCAGGCCCTGCACCAGCATCGAGATGACAACTCACTTTACTGCGGTGACCTGGAACCAAACCCACAATATCCCCGAGGTGCGCTCGAAATGAATCTAAATTAGAAACGATGCCAAGAACAAGTGTTCACTAAAAGCATTGCTTGTAGAAGCTGTCTTCATGTGGACGTGAAATACCACATATACTCACTATTTCCATGGTAACTGTTTTATTACTAAATGGGAATAGCACAATGAACATTTAAGACCTTCTATTTTCTGTAATGTTCATTTTATGCCAAATGTTTATACGTTATGTGTCGTGTTTTCTCCTTTTATTTTCTTATTTTAATTAAAACTAATTTTGTTAAATTTAACAGCCGTGTGTAAGAAAAATGGTGTAGTATATTTGTTGCTGGTGTTTATACAATAAGATGTAGTCCTTTAATATTTTAACTTTTGATATACAAACTGACATACTTCTTCTCTCAGGGTGTTGGCAATTCAGAGCTCTTAAAAAGATAATTCAGCAAATATATGTCCTAGATGTGTTCAGTAAATGCTATAAGAAACATTTGTGTTAAAAGATAAATTTCTGGAAAAGGGAAAATAATGTCTCTCAAACAAATAGGAAAATGAACATATGTTTAAATTACTATATGACTTATTATGAGATGAGGTAATGAAGACTCTCCATGACCTCTGAACCCTACTCTCAGGTGGGCGCCTCGGCCCCTTCTACCATCTCCTGTGGCTTCTTCACGCCCTCAGGGGTGAGACGTCTGCTCAGCCAGATTCCAGGGGCTCTGAATGCGGGCCATTAGGGAGCTCCATTGTAATTTTGACGTGGCTGTGGGCGGGCATCAGTACTGCCTATCCCTAGGTCGGCATCCTGACCAGAATTCTGTCAATGTTTTTCTCAGATTTTTTTATCATTTAAGAAAATAACCTTCTGAACCATGACAGAGACTTGACAGCTGCTGGTCCCTGTAAAGACAGCATTGGTTGTGGAAGTGTCAGAAAGGTGATTTCCGCACCTTCCAGAGAGTCAGGTTTAGAATGCCCTACCCTATCCCTACCCCTACCCCTACCCCAACACTAACCCTACCGCTAACCTAAGCCCTGTCCCTACACCTAACCTGAACTCTAGTAGAAATTATTAGGCTTATTTGAAAGTTACTGTTGATGAGTTGCATGGAAAGAGCTGTCCAATTAGAAGAGAGGCTGAGCTGAGCCTTCTCTGGACTCGGTTTGTGTGGGGGACGGTATGAGTCTACCTATTTTAGAGATTATATGCCATATAGGAACTTCCTACAGAGTTGCCAATGCCCTTCTCCTCCAAGCTATACTTCTATTTATTCAAGTCCTGTTGTTACTTACCTATTATTAGAAATAACAGTACAGGGTTTTTAGTCATAATGTCAGATCTTAATACCTAAAGCGGCAGGTAAAGTATAGCTTCCAATAATTCCTGAACACACTGGCCAACAGCGTTAAGCAGCCAGATCTCCTTGTCAGTTGTTATTCTTCTTCTGATGGACTCTCAACAAACCTTTCACTTTTGAAACTTGCCCCTGGTAAGTTCACCCCAGCAATTTTAAGTCTCTTCTCATCTACAGATAGTCTCCATTCTAATTTTCATTAGACGATGACAACCCCCAGTAGCTGGGGAGGCATAAAGGAAAATTTCTGCGTTCTCCACTCACAGCACTTCCGACACCAGGTGTGCGGGGTTTTCGCTCACATTAAGCCACTTGCCAACTCTGTGGACACCAACCGGGTGTCCTACAGTCCGATCCTGCCACTGTCTGGAGTTGCAGGTCTCAGTCTCACAAGACTGCCCTCCCCTCCGGACACCAGTGCAAAGCCCAGGCTGTCATCTGTACTTCTGACCGACTGGCTACGCACGGGCTGTAGGGATCCCCCGCCCTCAGCTTCAAGAGTTCGCTATAACGGCTCACAGACCTCAGGAAAACAATTATTTACATTTGCCTGTTTACTATAAAGGCTATTATAAAGGATGCAGATGAATGGCCAGGTGGACATATTACTTAGGGTGAGGTCCAGAAGGATCCTGAGTACAGGAGCTTTTGTCCCATGGAGTTTGGGGATGTCACCTTCCAAAGGTGGACTCATACGACCACCTGATGGCTCCCCGAACCCTGTAACTCAGGGTTTTTATGGAGGATTCATTTTGTTGGCAGGATGGATCCAGGCATTGGCCGTTGGTTATTTTGTCCATCCGTAGTTCCTCTGCCCCTCCCAGACGCTGGGGGTTAGACCCGAAGTTCCAACCCTCTGATTACATGATTTGTTCCTATGGCAACCAGCCCCCACCCTCCAGGAGCCGCCTCATTAGCATAAACTCAGGTGCGGTTGAAAGGGGCTTATTGTGAATAACAAAAGATGGTCCTCTCAGCCCCTGTCTCAGGAAAATGAGGGTTTTAGGAGCTCCATGCCCAGGCTAGGGACAGAGACAAAATATACATACCGTGGGGAATGAAACAAATATTTAGTGGAAACAACTAGAGAAGCTGCAAAGAAAACATATGCCAGAGGGCACTTCAGATAAAGACAGTGGGGATACTCGGTTACTTACACACGGGTGAATCGAGCCCTTCAAATCCTTCCTAGAAGAATAATGGGTATAAACACAAATAATACCGAGCGCAAGAGCTGTCACCAACGAGTCCCTCGTTCTCAATAATCTGATTGGGGACTACGCAGTCGTTGGAGGGAAGGCAAGAGGCATGACTTAAGCCCGTCTGAAAGAGCCCAGAGCTACGTGCGCTCTGAGAATTTGAAGGACAGTGAAAGAAAGAGGAGGAAACGCCGAAACGGTTTCCTGGAGGCAAGTGAAAGGCCGCGGTGCTTGTCAGGAAGAGCGGGACCACAGCCTACAGGGGGCAAGTGCCAAAGGGTAAAGCGCACACGCCGCCTATGCAAATGCTCTCCCAAGTCGCGGGCCTGCCCCTTGAACTGAAACCTAGCTACTCAGTAAAATCACCCGGACTAGGAAGACACCGGGATTGACATGCAAATAAGCACTCCAGGCAACCCGCACCACGTGTTTCCCCAGCAAGGGCAAAGTTTGGGGGGCTCATTTGCATGTTAGTTACCAGAAAGTTCTCTCCGTTCACAGCCATTTTAAAGCGCTCCTTGTCTGAGCCTGGGAACGAACTGCAGTGTCTGAACAATGGCGACCGGACAGTGGGTTCTCGTCTATAACTCACAGGAAGACAAGATGCCTTCTATTGGGAAAACAAAAATTCTTTTAAATGTTTATCACGCAAACGGAGCGAAGCCTGCCAACTAGCGTGAACACCTCTGGTTGAAAACAAGATCTCAGCCCACGGTGCCCCTTGCCCGGCCTCCGTCTCTGGGTCCCGATGTCTTGGCGCGCCCCACGGAGCTCTGCGGGAAGAGTGATGTCTCACTGCCGCTTCTGCGTCTGTTTCCTATTTATAGAGAGTGCGCTTTGAGAAAAGAGAGATTTCTTTCTTCAGTCCGCAGCAATATTGATTGCTCCAGGGGAATCTCAACCTTGTCGTTGGGCCAGCTCACAGCTCTCAGTTTAAACCGGCAAAGCCAGTGAATGAACTTTCCCCTCCTTCAGATGAACAAAACTTTCTCTCTGACAAGGGCAGTCATTTCAGTTATTTTACAGCAAACAAACAAAAAATAAAAGATCATCTTAAAGCCAGGAACGCACTCTAGAAATTATTTTCCTGCAGAATCTTTGTAACCAGCACAAACCGACTTCCAGAACCATTATTCTTGGTGGGTCTGTACAATAGTGTACATAAACACTTTCTGAATCTCAAAAACGGATACAGCCCTGACTGGTGTGGCTCAGTGGGTCAGGAGTCATCCTGCAAAGCAAAAGGTTGCCGGTTCAATCCCAGTCAGGGTACGCGTCTGGGTTGGGCATAAGAGAAAGAACCGATAGATGTTTCTCTCGCACATCGATGTTTCCCTCTCTTTCTAAGTCCCTTCCCCTCTCTCTAAAAAAATAAATAAAATCTTTTTAAAAATGGATACAGTATTGTCATTAAAGACGGAATACCAGGAGGACGATAGGGTGTAGGACGGTGAATGGACACGCAATCCAGGGTGATGTGCTTGTAAGAAGAATGGAACAGGGGTCACAGGGTCTCCTTTCTCTGGCCAGAGGGACTGCTTTGCAGCCATGGCCAGATTTCGGCACTGCCTACAAAGGACCCAAGGGAGCCTCCAAGTGTGTCTGTGTCTCTGGTGCCTGTAAGGCTAGTTCTTCAGAAGCGCGCTCTGCAGGGTGAGGTCGTTATTTTAGGTGTGATGGTGGATGCATCAGGCCCCTTCGCAAAGCTCGTTTTCCCGCGGACCTGTTCTCACCGGCTCAGAGGCCCCCCGGGAGCTCAGCTTCAGCCGCGTTCCCCAGCGGCATCCGCAAGGCAACAACGGCCTGGTGTTTCAACTTCGTAATCAAGGGCTACCCCGAGAAAGTGCTTACAAGTAGCTCAACAGCTCACACGACGGTTGCTTATGCAGAATCACCTGCAAAGAGCCGCTTCCTTAAGGAATGCGTATCTGTGTTTCTACTGTTCTTAATCCGCCTGTTACTGGAGGTGCACCTGGGCCCTCGGCAGGTCTGCTCCAGAAACGCCTGGAAACAGGATTCTTCTGCAGTGGTGTCCCTGGAAAGGAATTTCGGGGACACACGCATAGGAGGATTTTAAGCAACCGTGGTGAGATTTACAAGAGCGAAAGCATTGGTACCATAACTGCTTGGGCTCGGAAAGCAGCAGACGTTCTTTCACCACTCAATCTCTTTCCAGGCCTCCGCTGGTCCCACCCCCAGCCACTCCCTCTCCTGGATGCTCTGAGGGCTTGTGCCCTCCTCCAATCAGACCCTTTCCCTGGACTTTCCCAGGCTAGTTCCCGCCCCCTTTGTGGTCGCTCTTTAGGCTCCTACTGCACGAGCCTCAACAGTTCTGCTTGGTCGTTTGGCTTCTACTGCGCAAGCCCTCAGTGAAGGGGATTTCCCTTGCGTTTTCTCCCTGCGGGTCAACCGGGTAGACAGGTGCCCTGTGCTCCCCAGGTGACCAAGAAGCATCTTTTCTGCCTTCTCAGGTGCCCGGCAGCACTGGGAAACTGTCCCTTCCCAGTTAATCTGGCCCCCTTCCTTTTGTTGCTGTGTAACTGCCTTCTGGAACATTAGCTAACTCCTTTCAGTGCATCGGTTCTGCTCCGCACAGGAGCAAGGCCAACATGTCCTCTGAGCGGACAAACAACGAGTACACTGCAACTTCCCCCACGTTCGTAATCCAATGCAAATATTTAACACTGAGCTCATGTTTCTTATTGTCAAATCACCTTCTACCATGGGACAGACTGAATTTTAGTTTTACTCCTTACAGAAAATAATAGAGATAACCAAGAGAAAAATAACTTTCGCGTAAGGCCTAGGACTCAGCTAGAATCCGAATTCAGAATTTCTAAGGTGCATTTTTCTCATAGATGTCTGTGTAGTGTATAGGGCCAATTAAAGCCATAGAGTGAGTGCTGCCTACTTAGTGGAGAGTGTGTATCTTGTAAATGTCCTACTGTTATCTTTCCTGGGAAATCACTTGTTCCTATATTTTTCACCAAATGGTCTGAATAGAAGAATTAATGGCATAATTACTTAAAATCTTTGACATAGGCCCTGGTTGGGTACCTCAGTCGGTTAGAGCATGTTGTAGCAAGTGGCAATCCCGATGTGTCAAGGTTGCGGGTTCAATCCCCACTCAGGGCACATAGAAGAAGCAACCAATGAGTGCATGAATAAGTGGAACAACAAATCGATGTTTCTCTCTCCCTCTTTCTCTCAAATCATGTTTTTAAAAAAGATCTTTGACACAGTTGATGAGAATCTGATGAATAGATTAAAAGTTTGTTCTTTTTGTATCGTTACTATAATTTAGTTATATGCTGTTTTTATTGAGCATTATTAACCATTCTTAAGTGCTAAGACAAAATATCTAGACTTTTTAAAGAAAATTATCTCAGTGTTTACCAGGCTACAAAAACTATGAAAATATGTAAATTTTTAGAATATTGACAGTAATTAGAATAAGTGTCCATTTGATCTACGAATCAAAATTTTGTGTAAAGGTGGTATTTACAATTACTTAAGTAATTATTAACATATTGAGATATTTGAAATCATATTTCTTGGAGGCTAATTTTTTTATCCAGGAGAAAAAGCTATTCCGTGATACTGGCCATTAAATTTTAGTATGAAATCAACTATCTTCTTAAAGCAAAGTTCTGTTTAAAGCAACTGTGATTTCAAACCCAAGAGAGAAATCAACCCTACTTGAAAGCTGCATTCCTCTATACAATCTTATTTTGGAACAAACACATCTTCAGCTTTATAGGTTGATTGGAAGACAATGTGATTATGAAAGACCTGGAATATATACTAGAAGCAAAAAGGAACAAAAAGATGGGGCTTACTGTGCTACACTGAATAAGTGGCAGGCTGTGGGTGCCTTTTCTTTCTCTTTCTTTCTTCTCCTTTTCTCTTTTCATTTCTTTTTTCTTTTGTAATTACATAGCATTGTTGAGATTCTCAAAGGGGTTTCTCAATCAAAAAAAAAAAAAGTTAAGAACCATCATCTATTTCATAGCTTAGATTAGAGAGGTATGTTCTTTAGTCAACTAAATTGTAGTGTGAGTCGGTGGGGGAGAGGGACCAGGATGGTTTTAAAAAATAATCATAAGCTTTGCTTTTGAACCAGAAGAACATACATAAGTTAATAGGTTTTAACATTCAGCTTTTGAAACAATGTAGTAAGTTTTTTCCCTCCCTCCCTTCCTTCCTTCCTTCCTTCCTTCCTTTTCTTTAACTCTTTCATTTTTTCCCTTCTTTCTTTCTACAAGGTGTCGTGGGATTTCGCTTCCACGGCAGTCCCAGTCCCTCCCCCTCTGAGTGTCCTGAGGTCCCCCCTGGGCAACCAAAGGCCATGCTCGAAGGGAGGCTCCGGTTTCTGCGCCCAAAAGAAAGCCTGTGGGTTTTTCTTTTTTATTCCCACCCCACAGCCCCCTTCCCCTGTGGTAACTCTGTACCTGTGAGTCTGTTCCTGTTTTGTTTATTCATTCCTTTTTTCTTAGGTTCTACATGCAATTGAAATCATACCGTATTTGTCTTTCTCTGACTTCTCTCACTTAGTGTAATACCCTCTAGAGCCATCCATGTTGTAGCAAGTGGCAAGATGTCATCCCTTTTTTGGCTGAATCATATTCCATTCTGGACGAGTCCATAGTTCTCCATCCCAATAGTTCTAATAGTTTCCTATGTGCTTTAAGCAACAATAAGAAATTAATTTGGGATTGTATATTAATGGAAGATCTGACTGAAAGGGGCTTTTTCTGGAACTCTCCAGATCTATGGTTTTGAAACTTCATTGAAACTTTATATATTTATCTACTATATACATAAGTTTATGTACATATATAAACATTACATATTATGTATACACAATATTATGTACATATTAAATATGCATATACACAAAACAAGTTTTAAAATCATTACTCTTTCCATGTGCAAAGCTCTGCTATTTTCATTACTTTTCCTATTCTATTTCCTCTTTTTAACAAAATTCTGATCACAACCACTAAATTGATTATACCAGCCAGTAATGGTTACGATCTATAGTTTGAAAAACGCTGCTCTAAACCAATTAAACATGGTACTTTACCCCAGGTTTCTTCAATTAATTTGATTCGCCAGAGACAGACTGCGTCATTTATGAGATGGCAGTGGAGATGAATCTATGACACACTGGTCTGCCAACCAGTACATGTTCTTCCTAGTGACCCCTGCAACCTTTCTCTGTGAATTAGTGCAGTTGGTGTCACCGTAAATCTTAGAGGCCTTTCCTTTGTCTACAGAAAGCATCTATTTTCAAATGGAGGAAAGAATCCCCACGAATAACCAACTAAATCACAGTAAAGCTCAGAGAAAGTGATTAATGGGACTGGTTGTCAGCACAGCCCAGCTACCTTCCCTCTAGAAGTGTGACTAGGACTTCAAATTCATCTTCATTAACGCGTTACCACTTAGCACGGTGTTCCAGAGACACGTTTGCTGGTTAATAATTAATCAGCCGAGTCTCTCCCAACAGTGGCAGCAGTGAGAAGACGTAGATCAGCCTTGTGTGGAGAAAGATTTCCAACAATGACGCCATAGGAAAAAATGTCTTAAAGATATAAGACCGCGGCTTTCATGAAAGCAGGCTGACGGGATAGGTCTCTCAAAATGCAATCCTCTTTGGAAAAACAATTTTTAATCTCATTACACCAATAGTGCTCCCCATCTCTCAGCACCCACCCACCCCAACCCCTTCTGGCTCACGGACCCCTAAACTGTCCACATCATACACTAGGCTTGTCTTTAAGGGTGCCACTCTCACTATAACTAATTAGTTTATCATTATTGGTTTTGTGTCCGCTGTCTCACTTAGAGGCCAAATCCGCAATGCCTAGACCAGTGTGTACCACATCGACAGCACCCAATAAATACTTCTTGAATGAATGGGTGGATGGATGGATGAACAAAAGTGACTGAATGTATCAGAATGTAGTTATCAACTCTCTTCCACTCTCACATAAAGAGAGAGACGGCCCGACGGGCACCCTCTTAGCGTTTACTGAAGAGCACACTCCTTTCCCTACTCATCCAAGCCGAGAACATCTCAATTATGTCCAGCACTCCCTCCTTCTAACCCATTTTACCAATGTTCATGGGGTTCTTGCCACAGGCCAGCAGCTACAATCTCTCTCGGATCCACATGTTCCTCTCCGTTTCTCGTGCCGCAGATTCGTTATCTCTCCATTGGATTATGGCCGTAGCCTCTCAGACCTTGCCTACACCGTGCTTCCAATAATGTCCCCCTATCTGTTTGACACGCGGCTGCCCACATAACCTTCCTGAAACACGTTATTCCCCTGCTCAAAATCCTCCCACGTCTGGCATACAAGTCCCCGCTTTTGTCCTAGGTTCATTTCCCTGACATCTTAAAAAGCAAAATCCTTTGCTTTGCTGAATGCCCGATGCTGTTTCTTCTTCTCCTCCTCCTCCTCCTCCTTCTTCTTTTAATTGAATCTTTATTGTATGCTGTTTCATTACTCCAAAACTTTGAACATTGTGTTCCTTCTTGAAATAGTCTTCCCATTTTTTTTCACCCAAGACATTTCTGTTGTATTCTTAAGGATCCAATATATTTGACGCCTTTTTATGTAACCTTTTTGGTCTAATGACCCTTCTCACCGATTATCCTCCTAAGCTTTTGTTCCTTTTCCGTGCACCCATTTGACTCCGTCACAAGTTTAGCACAGTCTCTATTACCTGTCACTGTTACTGTGTGTTTACATGACTATTGTAGCCCCCGCCACCAGACCGCCACGCCCTTCTGGATGGACAATAGTGAGCAAAAAGGGAGAGTGGGGCATGAATCCATTTTTCTATCATCTATCATACCTATCACAGATGTGGTCAGATTTCCTAGTTTCTGGAAATACAACCCAGTTTAGTTAGTTACGCAACGGAAAAGGAATCATTGCAAGCTGTAAGGCGGCAAAATTTCTAGGAGAGGCAGGTTGTGTAGTCGAAATGTCGCTCCCTCTAAAAATTGTTCTAGCTCAAACCTCTCTCTCACTGCCCCAGGGCCGCGCTCCGCCTTTTTCGGAGCTTCCCCAGAACAACCAAACTTGCATGTTTACGCCGACCACTCTCACTTACTTTTTCCTTCCAGGTCGCACCTCGGGGGTCCTCTGGAAACTGAGGTGCTGCCTTCGGTTCAGGCAGAGATCGTAAGCCACGTGCCTAGGTACTCCACGCAGGTTATATATGCTGGAGGAAACACAGCTCACCTGCGGAAGCCTAGCTGCAAAGGAGCCTGGGAAATGTAGTTTTAACCTTCCTCATTAGTCCGGGAAGCCAAGCTAACAGGGGCTGGAGTGGGTGAGGAAATTAGCCACTTTGCACTATCCTCTCACATAAATGCCTAATAAATGATGAGGAAAAAATGAACAGATAGAACAATGAAATATAAAAATCATAATTACCATCTTAACTCCTCCAAATTTTGCTAAGTACAGCAATTCAAATTTAGCTCTTAATTAAAATATACCATTATTCTTCCAAAATATTATTTATTACCTTCTTTTCAGGCAATTATTTCCTTTGCTCTGTCTTTAGAACATTATCTGCTTCTAAATTTTTCTAATGCTCATATGATCTACATGGTTCTTTGAGTCGAGCTTATGATTTGAAATCTGTTGCATTCCTTTTTATTTGTGTGGAAACAGAAACCCTCTGATTCTAGCATGTATTGACTCTGACAAACAACAGCAAAGGCTCTTTCCAATAGGAGACCATAATTCTAAGTTATTTCTATCAGAATAGATCAAATGAACACAATTTTGATTTCTCTTTCTGTACTTGGTAACTTAATAGCACATTAATAAAAATAATTAAGCTATCTACTTTAGGCATTTGGGGTACAGAACTCTTACAGAAATTCATAAGCACAAATAAATTCATTTTTTACCTGTGTTTTAAAGACCAACCCCCAAGTTAGCAGCGTTGTAGTGCATTTCCATTTTATGGCTCTTAGGTACCAGACTGAGTTTCTAAAGATAAAAACTGGTTTACTGATAGAACTCACTCTATCCCAACTCAGCCGCCGACTTACTGGATGACACAGGTGAGTAATGTAAGATATAGGAAGTGTTAAAGGTTAGGAGGATAAAACTTTGGTCGACTAGAGCCAAGCAAAGATTTTATTATAACAATAATAATGTGAGTTCATTTTTATATAATGCCTTATAACGTTTTTAAAAGCGTTTCTCTTGATAAATTGATGTTTGCAACATTTCTGGGAAGCGATTGGGTATCACCTCTATTTGGAAGATTAAAAAACTGAATGTAAATCCATAAAACAATAAACATACCCTGAGCACCGTGTTAGGCGCGATCATCCCCAGCCCAGTGGCAGAGACAATATAACCGATGTGCGTAATAAGCGCCAGGGTGGGAAAGCAGAGAGCGGGATGCAGGCACTAGGGCAGACAAGGTGCACACGGCAGCTCGAACATCCAGAGAAGGTAAAGGTGACATCTAAACTAGTGGCCCTCAGCCACCACCTCTGGGGCACTTCCCAATGTCTGAGGCATCTTTGATTGTCACAATTGGAGCGGTGGGTGGGAACATGCTGCTGGCCTCTTGTAGGTGGGAGCCAGAGATGCTGCTAAACCTCTTTCAAAGCTCATCTGCTGGGCAGCCCCCGGCAGAAAGAATAACTCAGCCCAGAATGTCAAGGGAAACCTTATCTAAGCTGGTTACTGATACCGGACGAGGAGCTGGCTTGGGGGAGGGACAGGGAAGGACAGGGCATGGGGCAGTGTTCCAGGACATGGGAACCCCTTGCATGAAGGACCTCCACACTGACTGATTCAGCAGTTTTTATTTTCATTGTAAAATACACATGACGCAAGCTTGGCTGTTTGAAACACTTGTAAGTGGACCTTTAAGTGGGCCGCGTATTTTCACATTGCTGTGCGCCTGCCACGCTCACCCTCATCTGGGGCTCTTTATCGTCCTGGGCATAACTCTGTATTGGTGAAGTGAGGACCCCTCCCCCCCCTCCCCAGCACCCGGCAGCTACCACCACGCCACCTTCTGTCTCTACGTACCTGATGACTCTAGGGATGTCATGTGAGAGGAATCACACAGTATTCTTTCATGTCTAGCTTATTTCAGTGAGCACAATACCTTCGAGGTTCACCCATGCTGTAGTGTGTGTCAGGTTTTCCTGTGCCAGATGTCTCTTCCTTTGAGGGGCTGAGTAACATCCCCATGTATGTATATACCACCTTTTATTTGTCCATTTATCCATCGACGGGCACTGGAGTTGCTCGGCTATTGTGAATAATGTTGCAATGAACGTGGGTGTGCAAGTGTCTGTTTGAGCTCCGGCGCTCAGTTATGTGGGGTGTATACCCAGGGGTCATTCACGGATTATTCTTACGCACCAACGAATTTCCTGGCACTGCTCTAGTGTTTCATACATGGGAAGAACAACACCCATGATCCTTTCTGTCACAGAACTTAGATTCTGGGGAAGGAAAACAAACACGTGGACAAGACACTTCAGAGAGGCCCGTAAAGATGAGAAAAGGAGGTGCCGTGGAGTCGAACACACCGGCAGTGGCAGCGCTAGGAAAGGAGTAGTAAGTAGGGTGGGTGGGGAAGCCCTACAACACAGGTCACCCAGGTGATGACTGTATTTCGTTTTGTGCATGGTGAAAAGTTCCGAGCAGTTACATCAATTGCCCAAGACCACATGGCTGATACATTTGACAGGTCAAGCTTGAATCCAGTACCACTGCCTTTCCTTACTATACGGACTTTCTCTGTGAAACTGCATAAGGGAGCGTGTTTATCAAACGCAGCAACCAGTACTCCGCCTCTTCGACGTCCGGTCTTTTCCATCTGCTTGCAGGATTCCCCCCAGAATCAGCTTCACGACCGGTCAGAGGACGTTTTAACGCTCTACTTAACCTGCATTCACTCTATCCGCAGCTTAGCTGCTGGTCCTCCTCTTTGTTATTCAAAGAGATTTCCTCCAAGTAGAGGATACAATAGCATTGATTCCAAAAAGAAATGTCATGCGTCCCCACAGCCTGGCTCGAAAGTAAACAACTTGTATTCCACTTGAAAAAATAAAAATCACGTATGACCTGAGAGTGTTATATCTGATAGAATAGAGAAGTGTTCTGACAACAGGAACACTGTTTCCCCTAACCCTGGCTTTCGCTCGAGGTCATGGGCAGCTTACATAAATATTGCATGAAACCTGTTTTGCAAGGAATCACTGTCTACAATGACTATAGAGCCAGAAGTCCATTGGCAGAGTCCGCCTTTTCAAATATTACAAGCTTTTATTTCTAACACGAGGAAGGAAGTGACCTTTCTCACTGGGTAGCGAGGACGTTCTTTCATGCTGGATCAAGACCTCAAAGCAGTTCATGCGTACAGTTAAGATTATCGCAGGTTCTATATCAAACAATGTGTCAGGTGACAAGGCGTAGTGCAATTCAGCTCAAAATCCAAACTTCATTGGTTGTAAGAGCAAGAATAAGTTATGACACAAAGCTTCTATCAGGAAAAAAAATGTGGTTTTTTAATATTCTCATTTGCTCTTCTGTTGCAAAGTGGGCTATTGTATAATTAAGTAGTGAGTAGATATTTAGTCTTAAAAGTATTTACAAAAAAAAGACACCTTTTGCTGAATATATTTGCTCCATCAACAAATAGTTGCTGAAAAGCCATTATGTGTACAGCACTTTACTAGGTGCTATTAAAAGCGGCATATGTCATTTTCAAGTGAAACACTCTTCTGTGTATATTAATTGATTGGTCCGGAATAATAAAAAAAAAATACCCTGTGTGAAAACATTTAGCAGGCTTTAGAGAAGTTTTACTTTATTAAAAAGTCCATAAGTGCTCCCCGGGAGCCCCTCATTCTACCACTCGGAGCTGACCGCGGGCCCCGCGCTTCACAAACGCGGTACTTCAAGCGGCAGCGCGAGGCGCGGAAGGACGTGGCGCCGCCCTGCTTTCCCGGGACTCCCTTCTGCCTCTCCGGTTGCAGCTCCGCAGCCTCCCGTTTGCTTCTTCAATAGTCAGCGCCGTTTTACTAAGTGCCAGGCACTGTGCTCGACACTGAGGATGCGAAGATGAGCATGAAAGACAAGGCTGCCTTCTTGCGAAGCTGAGAGTCTGGTTGGGGAGCCAAACAAATACCAAGGAGCTTGCAGGCACCAGGATGGGAAAAGCAGGGGTCGCCATTGCAAGGAGATGTGGGGGGGATGGGAGCAGCAGAAGAAACGTCCCAGAGGAAGATCGATCTCACTCTCCCCAGGGACTTCCCCAAGGCTTTGCACTACCAGAGAAAGAGCCCAGATTTGGAACCTGCGTTTGGAACTTAGTTCTATGTGATCCTTTGAGATCACACTGCTCGGTACCACACTCTCTCCCACTGGTTCCTTCTTGAATTGGTGATCTCGCTTCCTTGAATCCACTACTTGAGGAGCCTGAGGGGGCCCTAGGCATTAATGTTATGTTCACCGTTCTAAATGTTTTGTTGCTTTGGCCTCAGCAGTGAATTTCAATTTTTGCTGAGACTGGAGGACATTGAACACCATCTGGTTTGTCCAAGACCTTGACCCTCTGCCTAGCTCTTGCCAGATTCTCCCACTCTCATTCCACCCTTCCCAGGGATCCCAGGGTCCAGAGCCCGGTAATTGCCCTTACAGGGTGAACACATGCTCCAACTCAGATAGAAGTCATAACAATGGCCGGTCTCACCTCTCAAATGGGACCTGAGGAAAGAAAGACCGTTTCTTCCCTCACTTGGGGTGGGGATGTGTATCTGATGTAAGTGTTCTTTGCTTGCATGCAACACAAATCATTTTCAGCTTCCTTATGGGAGATAAAAGGGAAATGAAACACTGGCGAGAAGTTGAGTAGCTCACGGAGGTAAAGGAAAATCTAAAAGAACAAGAAGCTCAGAAACCGGAGCTATTCCGGGCATTGGGGCGGCAGGAGGGCACCACTGGGCTACGGCTGCACGGAACACATTCCCCAAGGCTTCGGTTCTACGGAGATGGCAGGAGGCTCACCAAGCTCAGGTCTTGCGTCCGCCCGTTGCATTGGGCAGAGAAAGACAGCTGCCACCACTGACTAGATCCAGCGGGGGGTATTAAGACTCCAGGGCACCGCCGGCATGCTGTTCTCACCAAACAAAGGGAGACCGAATGGCAAAACTAAAAACGCCCATGGTAGCAACCAGTCTCTTCTTATGGAAAGTGTGCATATCAATGGCCTGGGGACTGAGGCTTTGCTGTGCCTCACCGAGCACTTTACATGCCCTGTGCTTCCCTCCTCGTGGCGGTGACCGAGGAGACGGGGATAAATACGGGGGAGAGAAGCAGGGGAGCGGAGGGATTGTCGCTGGAACCAAGTTCCTGAGTACAAGTGGAGAACTTGATCTTAGACAAGAGCAGGGCGAGTCCATCCGTGATAGCGGGGCTAAGAGACTGGTAGATTTGCTTTTGGGAAGATGAAGGTGTTCTCTTATGATGGCTCCTAGCTTCTCAGAGAAGTAAGAGGAAAATGATGGGGGCAGGTGGTGATAGCAGGTGCGAGGAAAACTGCAGGCGACTGAGCAGCTCCTATTAACTTGAGCAGAAATGGAAGGCTCTGTCCCCGCAAGCCCCAGGAGAGGGGAGAAACTGCACATTCCACACGGGACAAATGCAGCCCCTGAGACCACGCAGACCTCTTAGGGGGTGACCGTGCATTCTCACAAAGCAGGTTGGGGCAGGGCAGAGAGAGACAATCTTTCATGGTGTTACGGTTCTACTTCTATAGCTACCCCAGTAGATGGACTTTGAGAGAAAGGGGTGCCATATTTTTCTGCTATCCTGCCTAATTCAGTAGCCAAGGAAGCCACGCTTTACGCTTCTTAAGATAAAGTGAGTCTATGTTGTTCACTGAAGTAGTAGGCACAGCACCTGAACTGAAACAGATGCTTGATGGATATTTTATGGGCGAATGGATGACTAGACAGATGAATGGATGAACAAGGAACCCATGACATTTTCCGTATAGTCCATGTTCATGGTTTTTCCTCACAGAATTCTGTCACACCTGGACAGTAGTCTCCTACCTGCCTTTTGACCAAGTTCCTACTCAGAAACCAAAGGAAATCTCAAAGGACTTTTTCACGAAGCCAAAAAACAAAATAAATATTACGTATTATCTGCAGACACTTACAACCCCCTAATGTTCCCCAGCATTTTGGGGTGTGTCCTTCCTTCCCACGTGCTGGCTCAGTAAGAGGAGTATTTTAATACTAAGTTCTGCCATGGGCAAGAACGCTGCGGTGGAGACTCCAGATTTGGTTCCGCTCTCATTTCCCCAGGAAGTCCCTCCCACTTGAAGTGGGAATGCAGGTCACATGACCACTCACACCGCCCTGTTTCCTGGATTCGACTTTTTTAGCGAGGGGCTGCTCTGCTTTGGACCAGGAGGGTGCCCCTCCATCCCTTGGGTTGGCTCAAGGGGCCCAGGTTTCCCTTCCAGGTGACCGAAAATCCTCTCTGTAGAACCAGAGACCACAGTTGCCACGAGGTGACAAATCAGTGAAAGTCCTCTTTTAATGTCCTAACCGCCCCTTATTTCCCGATCACCACTGCACACACAGAAGCCCACCCTCAGAGGAAGAGCTCGTGTCTGAGGTGATGTCCCCCAACCTAGCACGGTCTGTTGAAGGAATGCACACATGGTTGGCTAACAAACAGATGCTGATTATTCAAACCATGACCCAACCTGGACATCGGAGTTCAATTTCTGCTCCGCGCTGCCAGGGATGCAGGCACTCTACACCTCAAGGCCTGTCCTGCCTTTAAAATATAGAATTAAGCATGCTCCCCACCCCAACCCCCAATCGGCAAGGCACCACAATTGTCCCCCGAGCCTATTTACCCCCACTGAGCAGAGGAAATCCAGATGACACTGGGACTCTCGGTACTGGCTCGGGCTGACTGTGTCCAGCTAAGACAGGGCGCAATAATCCTGTGCTTCTCCCAGTCCCTGCGGTCTGGGGGCAACTACTTTCAGTTGGCCTGGGGCTGTTCCACGCTAACAGCTGTGGCATTTCCTATACGCGGTTCCTTTCCCAGCATTTTCTTCCACAAGCCCACGTTAAGTTTGAAATGTTTTTAACTAAGTGCCTGGGGAAGTGGGTGAGGACAAGCCTCGGAAACTGCCTAGCACGGCTTCCTATGTAGTTACATATCTTCTTTGCTTTTGTTAAATATCAAAGTCAAAATAAGCATGAACCAGCCATAAATTATAATTTAATTACAACGATCCACTTTCCGACTCAGTTTAAACATGGGTCAAATTCACTATTCTTTCTATAGAAGCTACAGAACCAGGTTATAAGTCAGGGAAGGCAGACTTTGTTCTAATATTTAATTTTCCGTGGTTTGAGGAAAAGCACATAACTCCTCCCTCAGTTTTTTCCACATTGAAAACAAGGCATTTTCTTTCTCATCGATCAAGAATTGTGGCAGTTGTTGAGATGACGGTCAGAAGCACTTGCAGATCTTAATAACATTGAGGATCAGGGCACTTAGGCAGCAATAGCTTCTTGACATCTCCTGCACACGATCCCGCCTTCCAACATTGTCTTCAGCCTACATGAAGAATGAAAAGCTTGGAACTAAGTGCATAGGGAAGAGAGGCAGCTTTTTCAATCACTTACATCAAGGAATTAATAACAAACATTTTTTAAAACATTCATAATTAAAACAATGCATGCCCTAGGAAGAAACAGCACCCATGACTGAGGTGGGAGCCAAGTGCTATGAGTCACGCTTTCTTCCGGGCCACGCTCACTGGTCTGTCCTTCTTACCTCTCACAAGAGCCCTTTGAGGCAGTTTTAGTGGCCTGACGTCATACGGAGTAAAGGCTAAACCTTCAAGACACCTAGCACTGCACGTTCATAAAACACAGTTAAATGTTGTTGATACTGTTGTTTTTCAAATGTAACGTGAACAGGGCTTTGGAGCTTCCACAATGAGAAAGCTGGCTTCTCCGACTGAATTCTGTGTGACGTAGTGGCCCAAAGGCAAGTGGCGGTGAAGTCACCTGCAGGAAGCCAGGCATCGGTGCAGCCCGGTCACTGTCGGAGCCGAGGGAGGGAGGGAGGCAAGTCCGAGCAGAGGGTGAACGGGGAGTAAGAGACGGGGGGCGGAACAGTCATAGGTGTATCAGGAATGAGTCCCCCCCCCACTCTCCGTTTCTGTCGCCCCCCCCCCCACAAGCCCTAGCCTGAGTCCTCAGCCCAGTGAGGTCCTGAGCCAAAAGCCAGAAGCAGAGGTGGTTTCCCCTGGGCCACATGTTTGGCTTTAAGAAAGGAGACCCCACCTCCAGATGCCCGCGCTGCCACCCACGTGCTGGGCGCTGTGCATGCGTGGCCGTGGTCGTGGCCATGGCTGTGGCCACGCAGTTGAGCTCTGAGTCTGAGCCTGGCTCCGCAACTACACGTGGCTCCAGCAGGAGTAGGAGATGCAGAGGCCCCTGTCTGACTCCGGGGGACCTGCAACAGGGGACCTGCAACAGGAGACCTGCGTGGCTCTGCTGTCACAGGGTCACGTGAGGTCTCCCTGGGTCAGGTCATGGGGGCGAATGTGGTCCAGGGAAGAGATAAAAGAGATCCTTGTGTTTGTAGCATTTTATTTCTGAAGCCAGGCAGTGGGGCATAGATGTTCACTATCTTCTTCTTTTTAATTTATTTCCCAAGGCGGGGTGTGGGGGGCGAGGAAAGAAAACTGGGAAGTTAAGTAGTTGATGCACAGAATTTAGACAAAGATTTCCTAGAATGTGGCTACCATGGGGAGCGTAGCCCCTGGGCTCCAAGGGGTAAGGGCTACTACAGCTCTCTTCCGTTGATCCAGGTTATGGGGAACTCTGACCCCTGGAAGAGAGGGGACGTGGCAGGTACACGGTCCTCCAGTGCCCAGGGAGGGTGAGCCCCAGCCCGCGAAAGGAGGAAGTTGGCCTGACATAGTCACCTTGAACTAGGAAGGCTCGATTCCAGATAAAAGTGAAGGCAGGAGAACACATTTTGTGGTGGGAAGATGAGGAAGTTCTCTAATGACAGCTTTTTATTTTCTCAGTGAAATGAAAGGCGAGCAGATCAGCTGAATGTGCGGAGGAGGAAAGTGGTTTGGGAGGTTTGAGGAGAGTGGAATTACCACAGAGCCCCAAGGGCTCACTTGAGGTTTGCGGTCAGAGATTCACAGTGATACCAGCCAGCAGGGCTGTGTGCTTCCTGGTAGGCTTAAGTAGCTGCTGGATGTGAGCACGCAGCTGGCCTGGGGAGGGAGTCTTGGGTTCAGGCAGAGGGGGATTTGCCAGGCAAGTGCAATGAAGAGAGATGAGATGTGGGGATTTGAGGATGCTGGGAAAGGTATTAGAGTGATGGACGATAGGATGTGAGGAGACAGTGTCATTGAACCCTCTCTCCCCTCACCCCAGACCTTCCGTAAGCTGGAAGTCAGAGCTAAAAGCTGCATTGCTTTCAGCCCTGCATTTTTGGCAGGAGTACTTGGTCGGGGTTGCTGTGGATTTCGCATTGCATCACGTTAGGGAGCACGGTGTCTGGTTGCCCCACGATTTTTCACGCTAAGACTGAGCTCCATGAGAACAATGAAAAACCAGAGTAATACCTTGCCAACAGCACATTTTGAATACGTAAATCTCTTAACTGTGTCCGAAAAAAAAAATCCGGCAATCAGAAGTATGATGCAAACACAAAAGGTTGGAGACCTGCTGTTTCAGAAGGTTACAGAATTGTTGACCCTGAAGGACTCACAAGCCAGAGGGAGTTTAGTGTCATTGTTACAGGCGCAGAAACCTCAGTGCGGGGAAAGACATGGGGAATACGAGAAAGTTATGTATTATTTTATTCCCTTCCATTCGTCAGCCAAGCCAGAAACTAAATGACTGTGAGACTATTGATCTTTCCCCCTAAAAATCCATAGACAAGGCTAAGTATAATTTTGTAACACCACTGCATGCTGGCAAACTGACGAGCTCTTGGATTGAATCTTAAAGATAACATCAAGTGTTTGTAGGGGCTCTTGCCGCTTTCTGTAAAAGGCTAGGAGAGCAAAGGCCAAAGAAAGAAACATGATTAAAACACACTTTATAGAGCATGTCAGCGAGCTAATTGAGAAGTAGTAACGGCTCCTTAAATAAAGAAAGCGACCTCAATGTTCATGCGGTTGCCCAGAGAGCAAAAATTAACTCGTACCACATTCTTCCTGCCCCTAGGCTGCTGTCGCAGAGGGTTTCTACCTGCTAATAGTGATTGTCTGCTTATTTTAGTACCTCGTTTTAGGAAGCGGAAGTAGGCTATCTAACCTGATCCTGCCGGCGTCTGTACAGTTGTCAACTCTCAAGCCAGCGAGGCCGGCCGAAGCACAGGAGAGGTCTACCGTGCATGCCTGGCCCAAGGGCACGTTCCGGGGTCGTCAGACCTGCTCATACACCCAGCGCAGACGGGGCCTCTTCCACTCTATAGCTGCTGTGTTGGACGCTAGTGACAGAGGTTGAATCTAGGGCAAGAGGACCCTCTCTCAGGCCAACAGCATTTCTGAATCACCGGGTGGCTGCCAAAACCTACAAAATCCAACACCTCCTCTAAGTGTGCTTATATTTAAAAATCTGTGAAGGTGGGCTCTACAATAGAGAAGATTCTCACCAACAAAAAAGGGAGGGGCAGTTTAACGCTCCTTGGTTTTTCTCACCTGGAGGAACACTGGCTAATTATCAGTTCAACCCCTGAACTCTCTGATCAGACGACGTGCTCAGAATTTCCTAGGAAGATTGAGTACAGGGTTCCTCTTCAAATGGGAGTTTTCGCTGGGGTCTCTTACCATGGGAATTCTGTTGAACACCAATGCGGAGTCTCTGGTGCACTCAAAGACAAAGAAATGCTGCATCCCTTTTTAAAAATCAGAGTTTATTTTTGACCTTTCTTAATTTCTTTGATGTAGGTGGGTTCTTTAAAAATGATGTATAGTTGGATTGACTGTTTTATCCCAGTTTATTGCTCTCCATATTTGGTAGGTAAATTGAGTTCATTCACAATTTTCTTGGAAAGTGATAGAGCTCGCTGCACTGCCCGCCCTTTCCATGTTTGTGCTTGTAACTTTTGTGGTTTCTTTTTATTCACTTTGTTACTTGTTGTCTGGGTTATTTACTTTTTTTAATTCCTTTCCCTCTCCCTGCCAACATTAATTAGGAAATCCTCCTGTGCTTTTCATATTGGCTGACGACACATAAAATGTAATTACAATGACCTCCATCAAGATGTATTCTTTGCCAATATTCTCCCAACTCGGGAAATAAAGCTTGAGATTGCTTGCACTCCCCTACTGGAGCCCCCTTTGCTCAGTCCTGCCCTTAACTTCTTCCTCGGTTCTGCCAAGATGGTTTAGAATTTCAGCTTCGGGCAGCCATTGAGTTTTTCCTTATATGTCTCTTCTGTTTTGAGGCTTATTTAGCACTTGCATTATGGTTTTCCAGTATTATTTTTATTATCTGCTGTGGTAGATGGTAACCAGACAGCTGACAGATGATCGATGAATAGATCGATGAATAGAAAGATAAGATAGAAGAGAGAGAGAGAGAGAAAGAAAAAAAAGAAAGAAAGAAAGAATGAAAGAGAAAACAAAGAAAGACTTAATTTATCTTTTTCTCTTGTTGAGTGAAGAAATATTGACCTTTTTCACTCATATCTTCCAGTTTTTCTGTCTATAACCCGTTGAATGGAATCCACTCTCTTTTTCATCTTGGCACTTTTCTCCCTCAACAATTTTCTTCAGAGAGTGTGCGCGTCTGGCTTGTGGCAGGTGAGGGAGAGAGCATTTGTTTTTGTTGCCTCTCATTTGTGCCATTTATTCCTTCAAATATTTGAGGTCCGGGGACCACTGCTGATATTCATGAATGAAGGCAGCTAAGACGGCACAGCTCCGCCTTCTGTTTGCCTTCGGGTGGGGGTGGCTGCAGGCAAGCCTGTTGTGCAGATGCCTGCGGAGAGAGCAAACTGTCACCTACGCTCGGCCCACCCCACCCCACCCCACCCGAGCTGGCACGGCCTCCGTATTGGGCTGAAAGCACGAGCTGTGCCCTCTGCACCTACGCCAGTTCCGCACCTCCGCAGATCAGCGGATACTCTTATAGCGCCGTTGCCTGAGCTCAGCCTGCGGACACGCGCGCGAGGCCGGGAGCTCCGTGTGCCGTCGATGGAGGGAGGCAAAGAGGGAAAGTGCAAAGGCAAGACGAGTACATCGGCGCGGAAGCTGCCCTTCCGCTCGCCGTTTCAATGGGGCCCTTGCGGCTCCTTTCCTTCCATCGGTGTGCCGCCTCCGAGTCTCCGAGGGAGGGGGCCTTCCTCCCCACAGCGGTAATCTTCCACTCCCGACTTCTGCGCACATGTGAGACAAACAGCACCCCAGTCTAGTTTATTCCTGAGTATGGTCCCCTCTCTTCGATCTTCCAGATATTCTCCATTACCTTGTCTGGTTTGTTGCTGCCCTGCCACATCCCCCTCTTCACTGCCTGCAGAGACTCTGTCCCCTGCTACACGGGTCAAGTAGCATCTCCTTTGAATTTAGCGAGAGACACGTGTGAAGGAATATGCACTCCTTTATTCTGAACCAGAGGCCCGAAGAATCTCTGAGAAAGCTGTATCGCTTTTAGGAAAAGGAGAAGATATGTACCTGAAGTAGAGACAATCCTTAAGTTTTACTTCGGTTTCTTTTTTTTTTTTCCTTTAGGTTCAAGTAAAATTAAATTTAACATGTTGAATTTTAATGTAATGCTTTTAAACACTCATGAAGAAACTTCCTGTGTTCACACTGGAGAATGTAGCCGTTGTGTTTCCAAAGCCACCCTTGCACAACAGGTCACTGTCATTGTCCCTGCCGCTTTCAAAATGATGAATGGAAGGCAGGGGAGATTAGACAGCAGAAGGATTCTACCACTCCACAAAACCTCAGTCACAGATCTGATGTGCACGTCTCCTACAATTCGTATACCTGGTTTATCCCAGAATCTTTATAAAGATTATACAAATCTTTTATTTTTATGTGCCCTTAGTATTTGTAATACCCAAAGGACAATGGCAAAATTTATTTTCATAACGCACTCTGCCATTTAAAAGCACAATGTATTTTATCCTTGGTGATAACTATGAGATGATAAACTGATCATTTTTAAATGTATGTCAAATTTCTTTTGTGGTTACCAAATTGAAGAATATTTCTACATGTGTTCCCTGGTGATAACTGACAGAAACTTTAGTGTCCTCAAATCTTTGATTCAAATATGTCAGAAATCTAACAAAGTGTACTTCAGAATAAATGTCTTGGAGATGAAGATTTTCTTGTAGATTTAATTCATTCTAGCAGTTCAACGGCTCCCTGTTTCCCCAAGTTAATTGTAAAACAGAATAAACATGAACTGATTACAACAAGAGTGACACAGGCATCTGTGATGTTATACATCCGTGGTTACTGTAGGCATAGTATCTCTTTAAGAAGCACAGCTGTTACAATGAAGATAGGAGCAGCTCTGGAACGGGGATATAATGCTCTCCAAGTGGCAACTTACAGTGTTTCTTCAAGGCATTGATCTAAATTGCACTTACCTTAAAACCAATAAAATAGCCATGCTCAGCAGCTAAGTGCGTGGCTGCCTACGTGGCCACTTATGTGGCCCTGTGTGAAGGTTGCCTCAAGCTCTCCCTCTCAGGTGAGTACCATGTTGCTTGGAATCCACAAAATCTGGCCCACTCTTGGAGCCTTCCAGGAGGATCCTAGGAAATGCTGAAAATGTTTCTTGAGAGAAAAGACAAGAGTTTGGAGCTGGGAGGGGTCTTAAATGTCATGCACGCCTGATTTGTGCCTCGATTTTTAGCTATGTAAGATGCAGCGCAAATGCTTTCTTCCATTTAAGGGTCTTACAACAATAACAACAACAACAAAATCACCCAAACTCTCTGAAGCACTGATTTATTTTAAATTCAGTGAAGTATTATGGGAACGTGAGATAAGGCCCCTGGGATCCATGGGATCCATGGTAACTTTGGGGGGCAGCTCTTTTGTAGTCGCCCTTCCTCTCACCACTTCTGTGCCTCCTGGAACGCGCCTGTCCTCCTCCTCCTGTTGTTCCGTCTCCTCCATGGAAGCATCTGGAATGTCCCTGTAAATGGCAGCCGCCTCATTAGGACCATAGAGCCACCAGTCGGTGACTCACTCTTGATATTTTTGGTTCCCTCTCAAGAGAGTAAAGGTCGGACTGCAGCAGCGCATCTTCTCTGGTCAGGCCGTCTGCTCGCGTCCTGGGCCACCGGCAAGCCGTGAGGGGACCAGTCTGCGCCAGGCACTCGCCTGGGCCCAGCGCGGTGGCCAGGGCTCTGGGGTCGCTTCCTGAGGGTCCAGGCAGCGGGCGAAGACAGTCTCCAGCCCCCGTCTTCATCTCGCCTTCTCCTCTGCAAAGCTGGACACGGAGTCTGTTTCAAAATTTTCCTTGGGATTGAGGTTCCTTATCGACTCCTCACTTGACTGCATAGGCTTGTCGTGGGGTCCGCCGCTCCGCAGCGCCTTTCAGCGACGCTGAATCCCGTGGACTTCGTGGACGTCATTGATGACGTCTCAGTCGGTGTGCATGGCAACGCCGGCATCATAAGAGGCGGCTGCGGAGCACACAGACATCGCCTGAGGGTTTAGAACAAGGTACTAGACCACCTTCTGGGAGGGCTCATAGGTAGGGTTTGCAGGAGGCGGTGACATGGACACCATCCTTCCACGTGACCATCAGTGGTGGCGCGACAAAGGCCCGCGTGCCTGCTTCCCTGGGGACTTCGTTGCCCTGAGGCCAGAGCACTACTCGCCTGGGCTCCAGCTGTGCTGACGCTGCTTCTTCCAGAAAGAAGGCTGCCGGTCACGTGGGTCACGATTCGATTTTGATTTTTAAAATGATAACACATAGCTCCGTAGGTGACCTCCCAGTGTGACGACGGGGACACTCTGTGAAGTCAGGGGTGGAGAGGCCACGGCCCAGCCCTCCAGTAAAGGAGGAAACGACCGAGATCAACATAGTTCGCCACCTTTCTTACAGTTCCTCAGTTATCCAAGTTCAGGAAGAGGTTTCCCCTTACCCGTCATTAATTCGAACTTCTCACTATCTTTCGCTGCGGGGAAAAGTCTTGAAAAAGTCAGAGGTGAAACACGAGCTTGTCCTCTTCTGACACGGCTCTTAGAGAAGAAGTAGGTGCCCTGCCCAGATGACTGGAAGGTGCTGGAAGGACCCACCGGGAACCGTTGCTAGCCTCCTCTGCGGGTCCCTCCAGTTTGGAAAAGAAATGTCCCATAGAACTGGCGGTGGCTTGTATCCAGGATTCACCTCTAAGTTACATTTTAGGGAAACAGCAGAAAAGCAACTTAACAGTGACAGTGGGCTGTCTTTCTGATCAGCTTCTCGGTTACCAGACTCATCAAATATTGATGTTCTTGGAGCAAAGACCAACCCCTTCAGACCTAAAACATTTCCTGGGAACGGCACTCAGAATGGAAAGGGAAGAAAAACAAGTCAACGCCACCGCAGTGTGTCGCGTTCCCTGACCGTGTGTTCTGGGCTGCGAGGGGCAGGGGTGGAGTCCTGCCTGGTTGGGTCTTCTGTGCTCCAGCCCCTGGGACTGCCTGCCCTCTGCGACGGTGGCAAGCGTTGGGTGAGCGCCCGCGGCAGGACCACCCGCTGGGGGTGGGGACTAGAGAGCGCCAGGGCAAGTGCTGCCTCCGCCCTTGCGTAAGTGTGCAGCTGGCGCTCGTCGTTTCACCTCCTGACCGGCTTTTCTCAGAATGGCCTCTTTCGGCAGCAGCTGATCTGCGAACCGCAGTAGGTTTTTTAACGTCTACAATCAGATCTGAGCAGCGCCGATGTTGCCGGTGGAGGTGGGGTTCTTGTGGTGGCGCAAGGAAAGCGTTCCAGGAGACCCACATTCCGGAGATTGTGACGCAGTAAGATTTATTCGTGGCCCCAGACACAGACTCAAAACAGTGCCCCTGGGCCCCAATGTCCCATTTCCGACCGTTCCGGGGTGGAAAACGTCCAATGTTGCCTTCATCGGGCCCAGAACTAGGGCCAGTGTCCAGAGGTTCTGGGCCATGTTAAAGCTCTGCCGGGAATGTGCCAACAAACACGGCCAGCAGCGGTGGCGGGGCGGGCGCAGGGAGCAAGCGCTCCCTGTTCCCTGGGATCGCCTTTTCTCAGGCTTGGGAAGGACCAGGCACCTTTTCGAAATAACCAATCAGCTTCCAGAGCTTCCTCCTCCCCAGCTCCCACGCCCCACCCCCAGCTTCTGATGGCCCACCGCCTGACCAACCCATTCCCGTTTTTCCAGGCGCTCGGGTCGCCCGTGTGGCTCCTGCTGCACATGTGCTCAGCTGCCCCTTTGTTGGTCGATCCCTTATCCAGGGACCTGCGGGACAGACCGGAGGTTCCCTGGGAAGTGTGAGAGCTGTAATTTAACGGTGAAGCAAGAAGGCTTCCGCTTCAGGGGTGATTATGTTTAACGCTGTCGGACTCCCTTTGCTTCCTTGCTTCATCAATATCCAGGTACCGACGCCGACAAGGCTACCGTTGACCCTTGAACCGCATGGGCCCACTTATATGTGGATTTTTTTTTCAATAAATACTGTAAATGTGTTTTCTCTCCCTTATTTTTCTTAATGACATTTTCTTTTCCCTAGTTTATTCTAAGAATACAGTACGTATTATACATAATATACCAAATATGTGTTAACTGTTTATGTCAGTGGTAAGGCTTCCAGTCAGCTGTCGTTAAGTTTTGGTGGTTAACTCTTAGTAGCTAAGTTTTGGGGGATTCAAAAGTCATCTGTGGACTTTTGACTGTGAAGGGGTTCGGTGCTCCTAAGCCCGGCATTTTTCAATGGTCGACTTACTTTAAAAAGCTAAGAATTGCTCTGCAAAATCAGAAATGAAGTAAAGGCAGGATATGTTTGCTCAGGAACCAAAGAAAAACACTGTTTCTGCTCTTCACCACTGCAGAGAAGCCTCAGCCTAAGTCATTTCCTTCAATATAAGCAGTTTGAGAATATAAAGAATGTTCTTCCTGAGACGGGGTCTTTCACCGACGCCTGACCCGGCCCCTGAGACCTTCGCTGATGTCATCCTCGACACACGTGAGGGTTTCAATGACGTTTTCCTCAGTGCCTTTCCCGCTTCAGACTGCAGCCCAGTCTCAAAGCCAAAGCCGCATGTTTTAGGGTTCTGTTATCACCACACCCCACCTGTAGCTACCAAAACCTGTTCTAATGGTCCGTTACACCCTTCATAAATCACTCTGAAGCTTAGTGGCTTAAAACAACAGGCAACATTAGTTCTCCCAAATTTGCAGTCGGGACAGGGCTTGGAAGAGAGCTCAGTCTGACCCTATGGCATCGTTTGGGGCCACCTGGCTCACCCGGAGGGCCCACTGTCGAGACGGCAAGTTGGTGTTGGCCATCCAGGAAGGGCTCACCTGGGGCCGTGGGCCTGTCCCTGGGTGTCTCCCGCAATCAGCTTATGCCTTCGCGTCGCCCACGGGCCAGGCGCCAAGAGGGAGCAGCCCCGGGCCAGGAAGGGGAGATCGCTAGTTCTTTAAGGCTAGGGCCTGGACACTGTCCTGGTATCCTAACTTTTAAGCAAAATGCACACTGAAGCGTAAGGTCATCATCTGGAGAAGTTAGAGTCTCTACAAACACGTACCTTCTACATGGCAGATGCTCGGAAATCGAGCAGTCTTGGGGCAGGGCGGAGCCGGAAGACGCTTTAAGAATACGAAATGAGGTGACCTAGGTGAGACGCAAGTGCGCGAGTCTAACAGAGAACCGGGCTGTGTTGTCAGCACCCAACAAATATCTGAATTGGATCTATTTCAGCTGTCAGTGCTTGAAAGTAAATATTTCAGGTAAAGCCTGTGCAACAAGAAACAGTTTCCCCACAATTTAAAGAACACAGCTAAGCAAGCACATGCATTAAACATACAATAATAGCGTTGCATAAGTAGGTGGGAAGCAGCACTAGATTTGGAGTCAGAAGGACTAAGTTCAAGTTCCAGTTCCACCACTTACCAGTTGCCTGATGTTGGACATTTGACTTAACTTGTCTGAATATTTTCTTACTTGCGAGCACGGGAACAATAGCATCTCATCGCATGTTACACACATTTATTTTAAGTACAAAATCAAGCGAGACGATTCATCTGAAAGAACGATGTAAATCTAAGCCATCACCGGCATTGTTATTATCCCGGTATAGTTTTACCTACCCAACACTCTGAAGGGTGGATTTGGGAAATGACAGATTCGTCTGCAATTTTATAGAAAATTTCAACAGACAGATAAAATTCCACATGTGTTTATAATGTAGTTTCCCAAAGGTACACTGTGTTGTAGGAACAATAAATCACTACAAAGCATATACAACAGATAAATTTTGCTCCTAACCCAGTAACTATTTCAGGATCCACACAGTGCTCTTCAAAGAGGTCCACTTAGGGCTTAAACCAAAGTAGCGAGTAGACAGAAATATAACAGTGACCATAAAACCACCCAGTGACTCACCAGAAAAGTTCCTCAGTTCTGGAACAGCTGTGCAAATATTTTGAAAATAACAGACATAAAATATAAATCGGCTTGGGTAGGCTGATATAAATAACTTCAAAAAGAAATTAAATGTGTGTTACCTAATTCATCATAAAATATCTTTCCAAAAAACATGCAGAATCTTTAAATGTAACAGGCTAAAACACATCAAGATACCTTTGCAATAATTGGACATTCTATTTTTCACAGTGAAATGCTAAACTGTGCAGAGCGGTTTCCTGGTAACACCAGTTACATTAGGTAAGTAAAAAGAATTCAGCATAGAGCAATCAGCAACCATTCGAGTTCCAATGAGAGGGGTGAAATTATTGGGATGCTCGCTTTTTCATTTCCATTATCACAGAAATGAAAAACAAAAGAAGTCAACTTTCAAATGCACAATTTTTTTCCCCCAAACTTTCATGGAGACACTGAAGTGGTGCCCAGTGCTTCCCAGACAACCTTGGTCTCCCTTGGCCTGAGTGTAATTGCCCCCCGGGAGGCTGCCCTTGCCCAGAGAGTGAAAAAGGATGCTTCCTACACCATCTGCATTTTGAAGGGTTCTGACAAACCTCCTCTCTATCTCTACTCACTGACGCCTAAAATGCCACACTTAGAAAGCATCTTTAGTTTTGTTTTTCTAGGGGTTTTGTTTTGTTCTACTCTTGCCTTTTATGTAAGCGGCTTTATTATCCCAAATTTTAAAAAGGCAGACGTTCCAATGTGCACGCTTGTGTCCCAAGTACTGTATAAGCCCTTCAACCAAATTAAATACTGGACATGGACAAGAAAATAAAAAGCCACTGGTAGATAAGAGATAATATGGGTAAATAACTCCATTAGCTAGCTACTACTACTAAAATACAGTGGTCCTGTACTGTTTATAATACTGAAAGAATTTCATGCCAGAAGCATAAAAAAGTAAAATCTCTAGACATAATTTTTCTATTTTGCTTAAAAAACAACAACCACCATGTAATAGCTAGAGCCAGTCATCTCCCACCAATCACTAGCAGACGACAAAATGGTAAGTAAAGGATAACAGTGGGAAAACACAGAAATACGGTTTCTTAAAAACTTTTACATTTATTGCTTTTGACATGTCTGGACTGGCAGAAACAGAACTTCTACTAGAACAATCATTGTTCCCGGGAAGTGACGGTGTAGCTGGTTGTATAAAACATGTCACGTTACACCGGGGGCACACCGTTTGTTCTGGGAGCCCAGGGACTCGGCTCCCAGGGCGACATTTCCTCCCACGGCGCACACTGGTTCTGTGGTGTAGACCCCTGGCCTCTCCTCCCCTGGCTTGTCCCTCGTCGTGTGGTAGACCCCCTTGGAGGAGGAACAGGTGGCAGGAGGGTAGCTGCACAGGGCCCCCACAAAAGCCCTGGCACGACCCCCTTAAGCATGAATCCCCAGAGATGATACCTAGGCCTCGACTGTGTCTCAGCTCCAGGCCCAGAAAAGCAGCCGAACCAGACAAGTGCCACCCTGGCTGACCCCAGGTGAGGTGACACCCCCCTGCTCTGGCACCCACCAATCCAGGGCACACCAGGACCCTGAAAGAACACACCTGGGAAGCTGATAAAAATTCTAGTGAGATCCTCCCCTGGGACCTCCCCTTAAGATCCCTGCCCTTTAAAGCCCTTAGGACAGAAGACCCAGCTCCAGGGAGCCACCTCTTCATTTTCCCTCCCCCGCCCCTCCCCGACTCCTTCTCCCCACCGCACGCACCTCACCTTTACCTTCTTCATTCCTAAGCTCCAAGGACCCTTCCTTTGGCCTCGGTAACTTGTTTCCAGAGCCCATTTCATCTGCAGCTCACATCTCCTGCCTCTGTGACTTGCTACATCTCTTAGGGTCTTGGCTCCGAATTCTTTCTCAGCCAGAACTCAAGTACAGAGGCTGCTGAACTGAGGTCTGGTCTGACCCTGCTCCATCTAACCCCTTCGGAGCCCCCCAGAATAAACTTAAAGAAATGATGGGTGAGGAAATTGCCACTTGGAGGCAAGATTTTCTCAGGGTGGTCAAGCCACGGCACCGAGGCGGCTGCTGTCTCCCGAGGCAGGCCGACTGGTGGCAGATTTTACAAGGCATAGGCAGGGCTTTCCTGAAAAGTTTTATTGATGATGTGCATTGTTCTCACATAACTAGAAGAATGCCGGAAGAAAATTTGGGTAAATATTTTCCTTCCCTCTGAATGGAGAAGAATTTTCCAAGCATAAAGAAGTAAGGAATCACAAAGTAAAAGGTAAACAGATTTGACTATAGTGAAACCTTTCATATATTAGGAAATGCTATACGCTAAGTTAAAACAGAAAAAACATCATCTATAGAGCATTTATAGTCATAATAAATGAGCAGCTCAAAGAAATTAATAAACAATACTCTAGCACCCCAGTAGAAATAAGCTCTAAAAGCCTACACACATAATTGTCCTTGGTAGAAAACTAATTGAAAATTTTATACTAAACACCCTTTTTTCCATTGACAAATTAGCAAAGATTTTGAGATATGTTATTATTTTATGTTAGTGAAGGTTCATTATGACCAGGACTCTTATTATCCTCTCAGGAAAATGGCCTAATTATCCTGGACAGCAATTTGGCTAAATAAATGACAAGTCATAAAAATGTTTTCGATCCTTGATCCAGTGAGCCCACTTCTAAGGAAACATAGAAAATTTTCTCAGGAAATAATCATAGTTTTAGTCAAAAGTCGAAGAGCACAGGTGTTGACCAAGGCTTTGTTTATAACAGCAAAATTTGGAGAAAAACATACTCAACGGCAAGGATTAAAGATATTTTATATATACTTTTACAAATAACACACAGTCATATAAAATTTTCAAGGGGTTCTTCATGATTTGGGAAAAATCCAATAAAAATTACTGAAAAAAAAAATCAAGATACCAAACAGGATTAATTAGGGGTTCTTCATGATTTGGGAAAAATCCAATAAAAAATTACTGAAAAAAAAAATCAAGATACCAAACAGGATTAATTAGGGACAGCTTCGCAGACACTTAGGTCGTGGCTGCGTGGCACACCGCACTGCAGGCTTTTCTGAAGGAGCGTGTGGGCTCAGGAGAGCAGACTGTCGTCGCTAACGCCTGCCGCCCGGTGGCGCAGCGGTATGGGCCCAGCCGTCTGTCAGTCTGTCAACACGCCCGTGTGCCGTGCGCGTAAAATCGCTGCACTGTGACGCAGTTTATGTTCAGGATTTGATGTTAACGGGATATGGGGGATTTTTAAAAATAGTGAACGCACATGGATTTTGTGTTAATTTTTCATGCTTAGATCTTCAAATCGTCCCAGTGATTTTTGAAACTAGAATATTACCTTCTGTCTGGGGAAGGTGGCAGGGGCAGGGGGATAAAAACAAAGGCAAATAAATTTCAGAGAGATTTTGTAGCTGCCTTCATTTCCTTTGCCAGGAGGTAAATGTGTTATTACAGTTAGGAGTATCTTTCCCAGGACAGGTTAGCTCTAAAGCTCTTCAAATTTAGTTATGAATAAGAATGTGACCTTTTGCCTCCTATGAAACCCAGCACTTGAAAGATTTCTGTGAATGAGCTAAAAACAGAGCATCAATTTTTGTCATCATCAAATAGCGAAAGGACCTGGGACTGATAAGCCCATATTTGAAAATGCCGATCTTAGGGTGAGTTTTCAAAACTTTTAAACAATTAATGACCCTTTTATTTTTCTCACAAGCTGGTTTTCTGCTGAGTCATTCCCACCCTTGAAGCTGACTCTGTTATTTTCAAAGCTCAGGTTTCTTTGTGCAGAGTCATCGCCAGACGAAGAAGCAAGTGAGTGTGGTTTCCTGGCTGAATCTCTTCCACCTCATGAGGCCGAGTCTCAGAACCTAAAACCCGGGGCCTAGGCCGCGGGGGGCCAGACACAAAGGCCCGGCCCTGGCCCTCCCTGTAACGAGCTCTGCGACGGGAGACAACGCATTCTGTAGGTTCCCTTTCAGAATGTCCACACGCCTAACGTGGAAAGACCCTGTTAGTGTTCCCCAGGACGTGTTATAGGAGTTTAAAGCGAGAGAAAGATGCGGGAGGTCTGAGGCTTCTGGAAGCCTCCCATCCTACAGGTCTGTCCCCAGAGGCCAGCGCGCAAACCCCTCCCAAGGTGCTAACTGATAAACGGGATTATCGATTAACTAGCAGCCATGCAGTCCGTGCTAGTGGGATTCCCCGAAGCAAAGTAAGTGGGTTGTCCTAGAATGCAGAGGTGCGCAGTTGTCAGCGGGTCCGGGCTGACCTCAGGGAGCCTGGGAGGGGGCTCAGGTCAGAGCTGCTCACAGCCTCCCGGGTTCCCTCAGGCCCGAAGTCTGCTGGGACCACCGTGCGCCGCCTTGTACTAACTCGCCTTCACTGAGAGCTGAGCGCACCTGCCACCTCGCTCGCAGCCGAGGTTGGCCTAGCGCCGCTCCGTCGGTCTGCGCCCGGGAGAACCGAGGTCCACGTGAATGTAAGATTAAGCACCGGTACCGAAAGTGGGGACAGCCCTTGAGAACTAGTCACTGGGTAGGTGCTATGTATGTAAGTAGTGTCTTCCCAGGAAAAGCCTCAATATGCCAAGGAGAGGCCCTGTGGGCCCCAGGAGGAAAGAGGAATTTGATATAAGCCCCCAGGAGGAATTTATCTGCTGCGATGGGCTCTCCACCATCAACAGAGGGCCCCAGTTTTGCGGATCATAAGAGCCTGGGGCCGGTTTCTGGCAGCGATGCCTGGCGTGCTCTCTGCACCGCGGGGAGCCTCTGGCTAAGCGCTCAGCTCCGAGCATTGCGCCCGCTGTCCCCATGGCCTAGTCACCACCGCAGGGACTCGGACCTGCCCTGCCCGACCAGAGCCGCGCAATTTGGGTCCCTCACTTATGTAAAGTGGACCCAGCTGAGAGCCCGATGAGACCTTTCACTGCAAACAGCGGCGACCCCTCCTGCGTCTCGGTGGCGATCCTGAGTCCACGTTTCCCAGGCTGCAGCTCCTTCTGCAGGAATACGTGCTCCTTATGCTTCGCCGGGGTGCGAAGTTCATCTTGGTCACACCCCCGTCTACTGCGGCACCTCCCTTATCTCACCGCAGGGCCCCTGTATCTTCCCTTCCTTCCTCCTATCTGTATTCCTGGCGGGTTTATCAAATGCTTGCAGGAGTGTCCAACCTTTGGGCCTCTCTGGGTCACACTGGAAGAAGAGTTGTCTTGGGCCACACATTAAATAAACAAACACTAATGAAAACTAATGAAAACTTGGGCCGCCTTCCTAGCCACCCTGGGCCGCACCCCACGTGGACACTGCGCTACACTCGCCTCTTCATGGACTGAAGAGCCGTGAAACCAGAGCTGCCAGGGCTGCCTCACCTCACTTTCAGGAGTATTTACATTTCCACACTGCGGGCTGTTTCTTAAATTACCCGGGTTCAGATAACCCAAGGCATGAAGAGCCTTGCTTTGCATTTATTTACATTTTTGATGACATGTATAAGCTATATAATTTTGCATTAGATATAAAATGTCGTAGCCTCATTAAAACCACATTCTTTTTCTCCTTACTAGGTGGGAAGATTTCTTTGGGGAAACTTTTAAATTTTAATTTGAATGCCCTCCGAAAATATGTAGATATATAAGAAAGCACAGTGTATAACGTGCTATGTAAACTTAAAGCTACGGCTGAAGCTTGATTCTCTGTCCCAGGGATAGCGACGAAAATGTTATCATGGAGCAGTGACAGGAAAAGAAGCTTATCCAAAGTAAATAAGCTTTTTAAAATGTAGAAATGCTGCCTCTGTGTGTGTGTGTTAAAGAAGAAAATATTTATTTCCATTGAAATTGATTTATTAGGTTTTTATATTTTGTTTGACGGTAGTGACATCTTTTCAGTCGTACAGTCTCCAGCGGATACGGTTCTCCATTTGAGGAATAGCAAAATCTGAACTTGCCCTCCTTTCATTTTTTCTCTCGGGTCCTAGCTATCACTATCATTTCTGGGGCTGGGGCGGGGGTGGGTAAAAGCCAAACCTTAAATCATCTTAAGACCAAGTCAAACGTGATTCAGAATTGTGTGTTTTATTGGGTTGGGAAAAAAGTCTTTTTCATTTTTTCGGTAAAATAGAAGACACGTTTTTCATTTTCACCAATAACTTTATTGGCTTGGACGTTTTGAGGACGTCGGCTAGCTCCTGTGCGGTAGAACACTGAGTGTTCTCAATGAATGTCTTGATTTGATCACTGTCGACTTCAACTCGTCTACGTGACCATGGAGCATCACAGTCCAGTGAGAAATCCCCAGCACAAAACTTCACAAACCTGTTTTGACACGTTCAGTCAGTTTAGCACCTTCTCCATACACAGCACAATTTTTTTTTTTGCATTTCAGTTGTGTTTTTACCTTTCTTGAAATAATAAAGCATAATATGCTGAAAAATGTCACTTATGTTCTTCTTCCAACTTCAATATTAAAATGGCTGCACAAAAATTCACCAATTTTGATGTTGATTTTTTTTTTAAATGCATGCTGATATGGCAGCTGTCACAATGCAGTCTCACAAAACTGTTTCGAATGAAGTCAAAGACAACCAGGCGCTAGCTACTAGAGCCAGATTATGGAAAAAACCGAACGAACTTTTTGGCTACCCTAGTATGTTGGTCACACTCTCAAACGGTGATATGATTCCACATGGGTGATCTGGTGTAAGGCCACCAAGCGAGGGGTTAGACCCAAGCCCCGGTGGCCCAGAAACTGACACCGAAGAGGCACCAGTTACGCTTGACGGGAGAGCAGGGCAATGGGATGAGTGTGACTAGGGATCAGTCACTCATTACTGTTCCAGTTATCACATCTACCTAAAAACAGTGAAAGAATAATGGAACATTGAAAGGTATGGAACATGTTAAAAGTTATCTATATATCGATAGATCCATCAAAACAAGATTTTGCTGAGCATCCACTGTGAACTAGGATCTATCCAAGGCCCAGAGGACATTTGATTTAGTAGAAGAGACAGGTTAACAAAAATGTGTTTCCAGAGCGTGTGATGAGGATAACATTAGAGGTAGTAACATGATACAAACGTAGCAACGAAGGAACGATGAGATCTAACCAGGAGATTTGGAAAGGCTCTGCAGGATGACCCGCGACCTGAGTCGTTAAGAGGGGCCCAGTGCGCTGTGAAGATGAGGCAGAAGGCAGCTCACGGTGGAGAAAGAGGCCGGTCCCGGGGTGCAGATGAATGGAGTCAGTGGGACGGGCTCAGGGGCTCCATGCAGTTCAACATGGAAGACAGAGGCCCTGAGGGTGGGCGAGGTGGAGGAGGGTTTTGTCGGCCACTCTGAACCTTTGGCCTTCTTTTTGTAAGCCAAGGATGGCCATGGAAGTGGTAAACAAAGGGCCAATCTGCAGGTTAAAGTGAGTGATCTGGAGGCAAAGAGCAGGAGAGCTTGACTGGGATGCGGACTGAGGAGTTACTTAGGCAGGCGACCGTCAAAGCTCCCGTGGGGCGTGTCGGTGGCCAGAGACGGCTTTAGACTGTGTGAAAAGGTGATTTTAAAAGGAGAAGCATTAGATCTTTAAGTTGCAACATGTGTTATAACAACGCCGAGCATTTTATGGGGTTTGGAGAAAGAGAGCAATGAGCTAGGGAGGCTGGGATGTGGCCCTCAGAGGAGAGAAGAAAGGAGAGGAGGTGCAGAGGGCCAGGAGACGGGGGGGTGGAGGGGGGGCGCACAATGAGAAGATGATATGGAATGACGAAAATCAGAGTGCGCGTCTAAGGCAGCCCTGCAAAGAAATGTGGAGAAGGTGCAGCGGACCTGTCACGCGGGGTACCGAGGAATCTGGGTAAGAAAGCCACTGTTGTGGGCTCGGGGGACCACAAAACAACATGGTGTGGGGGTCAAACTCTTGCTCTGTGAAGCTTTCTCACCCGTGAGGTGGGGGTGAGCCTTACTCTGGAGGTGACCTCACAAAAGGGTGCTTGTCCTCTAGTAAAATGTTATCACACGTTAGTTTCTTTCTTTCTTTCTTTTTTTATTCTTTTGCAGGCTAAGACAAAGGAGCAAGAAGACTTTTATAGTGTAATATAGATATGCAAAGTATAGAAACCTCATATAAGAAACAACTTTCGTATTTTCATACTTAAAAATGTGCTGAGTTAATGTTCTATGGTGAGGTCAATACCTTCTATTTGACACCACTTTAAATTTGCTCTGTTGTTTTATTTTAGTCTCATGACAACTCTACGAGAGAAGTAGGACAAGTGCTCTTCTCCCTGGTTAGAGACACCGAAACTGGGCCATGCCGAGGTCAGGCAACAGCCTGTCCCCTGGCTGTGTGCTGGGCCGGCGGGACTGGCACCAGTCTCTGGAGTTCACGGCTTTGTTAGGGAGCCAGTCATGTGCACATAAATGCTAATTGCAGTCTCAGTAGCACCTCGAGAATAACGTTAAGTGGGAAATTATTTGGCACTTTACTCTTGAACTTTCAGAAATGAATACCTTAGTTTAAGTTTCATTCGGCATATTTTTATATCATTCCTAAAACAACTAATTCGCTGGGATTGGGCCCTTCTTTTCTTTGAGACTGACCAAATGTTTTCCTTAAAAGCTAAGGCTACCGGGGAGCAGGTAAGCTTAGCCCTGGTAACCCAGAAGCAGGACGGGATCCCCAGGAGAGCTGGCGAAGAGAACAGCAAACTCATCCAAAAGTGACGTAGCATCCAGGGAGAGGAACCTCGGTGAAAACATCCAGAAAAGAGGTTTTTTAGCAAAAGGGTGCCGCACACGAGGACAAGTATGAACCCAAACCAAAATACTCCTGGCATAATTGTACTTCTACTGCCAACAAGAACAACAGGCCTGGGAAGAAGTCGATTCCACCACATACCAAAACAAGAAAAACGAAAAAGAGAAAAGCTATTTGCAAATGAAAATGTGTGATTTTTCAAACAAACAAACAAGACAAAGTGGGAGAAATTTCTGGGAAAAAATTTAAAAAGGCTAGAAATTATGCTAGAAAACATGAGTCCTGGTCGACGTGTCCTAAGTAGGTGCCATGAGAATGAGGGAAATTCCAGGAAAAAAGTTACAGATCGAGGAGAGGGGACAATTGTGTGCACAGAAGAAAAACACTGTCCCTGAGATGACGAAAGAGAATAGGTTTGAAGGCTCACTGCGCTTCAAGCAGAACATTCACAGAGCCTCACCTGTTCCTGAACGTCAGCAGAGAGAGCGCGAGTTAAAAACAAAACATCGGAAAGATTTGGCTTCTCATCTACATACACCAGAGGACACATGAAAAATGATAGAATGCTATCGGCTGGTGTGAGGAGAACAGGGCGGCTGCCAAAGGCTCCGGAAGCCCTCCAGGATACCACCCACCAGCCGGGTTAAAGGAGACATACTTGCCAAGCGCAGAAATTCAAATAACTCCCGTTGAAAAGAGTGGGGAATATATACCCACAAACACACAGGGAATTAAGAAGAAGATTAAAAAAAAAGAAGTTATTTACCAGAAAGTTGTCAGATTGGGGGGGGGGGGCGGCGGGGAGAATGGGTGAAGAGGTGAGAGGATTAAGAAGAACAAACAGGTAGCTACAGAACAGCCATGGGGTGCGAAGTACAGCACAGGAAATGGAGTGGCCATGGAACTCACACGTATGACCCATGGACATGAACAATGGTGGGGGGATTGCCTGAGGGTGTGGGGGTGCTGGGTGGAGAGGGGCAAAGGAGGAAGAATTGGGACAACTGTAATAGCATAATCAATAAATATAATTAAAAAATAATAAATTAAAAAAGAAGATGAAAGGGAACAGCAGTGACAATGTAACCCTGCAACAAGCATATGTAAATATAAGTGGGTAATATCTGGGAATGTGTGACGTATATCCTGTCTAAGCATTCTTGTACTAAAACAGTTATTCTGCAAGTGAAAAATTATCTCAACAAAACGGAGGAAGTGGGACGTTTGAGAACAAAGAGATACTGTCCTATTTCTACAGGAAGACTGGAACGAGGGAAGTAAAACACATCTAAGATGCTTCTTAAAGGGTTGGGGGTGAAAGTCTTGGGGTAACTGGAAGAAGTTCTTTCTTATGCCACTCAGTAAGATATAAATAGGCACTTCTGAGCGTTAGAGAAGGGTGACTACTGGTGAGGTGGAAAACCACAGGAGAACTTTAAATTAAGGAGGGGTTGAGGATAAGAAGACAACTCACAGTAGTATCAAGTCACAGCAAAAACAGGAAAAGGAAAAAAAAACACCTCACAATAGTATTAGTAGTTACCACAGTAAGATGAAAGAATAAAATATGATAATGGTATCATGTGATTTTTGAATATCTACAGAAAAATATCAGACATGTATTAAGATGTACAAATTCTTATTAAAATATTAAGGATTAGACTTTAATATTGTATCAAAAGAAAATAGTTCTCTATGATTAAGTAGTACTTGCTCTGTGATTTGAGGAATTTTTCAAAATCAGAATATTTTTGACCATAAGTCTCTACTTTAACAAAGGAGGAAAACAGATGATTTTATCAACAGGTGCTGAAAAGCCTTTGATAAACTCAGTAGCTCTTCTTAATAAACACTCTAAGTAAAATAGCAATAAAAGGAAACTACTTCAGTATGATTAAAAATCACTTACCAAAACTAATTACAAAATTATGAAATGATAAAGACTTTTTCATTAAATTCAGATAGAAATGCTTGTACCAGCAGTATGATTCAACACTGTTTTAAGGTTCTAGAAAATGAAATAAGGCAAGAAAAATGAAATGATCAATATCAGTTGGAAAAGATTAAAACTTAGTTCCTATTTGCTGATGACATGATTGTACATCTAAGGGATCTAAGACACCACAGGAAAACACTACTGGAACTCGGTGGGGAATTTAGTAAGGTGGCTGGATGCTCACAAATGTACCAAAGGCAACTGCTTCCTTCCTAACTGGTGGAAATGTTCTATTCATGATGATGCTGAAAACAACACCGGTGGAACTAAATGAAACAGTAACATAGGGCCTGCATGAAGAAAACTGGGAAGTGTCACTGAATGACATAGACTCCTGAGTTATTTTATACCTTTGGACAGAAACACTTAATATTAAAATGTCAAGTCTCTTCAAATTAATATGTACAGGAAATTTAATTCAAATTTTAATTCCAATTTTGAAAGAATGAAGAGTTTGAATAATATAATATTGAAGTCAATACAGATGAATTCATGTCCAAGAGTAATGAAAAAGTATATAATGGTAATGGAGAAGAGAACTTGCCTAATGGATATTAAAATGTATCATAAAGGTAATGTAATTAAACAGTATAGTACTGACACAGAAATGGACAAGAAAACATCCTGAAATATGTATATGGAGAATTTATTCTATTATAAAGATAGCATTTACATTCTGTGGAATAAGTATAGTATAAATAATTAATAATATTGGAACACTGTATTTCACACAATCCTAAAACAAAATTCTAAATGGATAAAAGGCTTAAATGTAGACAATCGTAGAACAGCTACTTTATAAAAGGAAACTCATTTTATACATTCCCAGGAAGTGGAAAGACTTTAAACCAAATAGAATGCCCAAAGCTGTACAGTAAAGACAGATATATTTAACTAAGTGTGATGGTTAATGTTGTAAGTCAGCTTGGCTGGGCTGAGATGTCCAAACAGCTGATAAAACATGATTTCTGGACATGCCTAGGAAGATGTTTCCAGAAGAGATTAGCTTCTGAAGCAGTAGACTAATAAGTAGAGAAGAGCGCCTTCACCAGTGTGGGAGCCTGTCACCCAGTTCTTGAGTGTCAGAGCCGACCAGAAAGTCAGAGCAAAGACAAATCCTCTCTCTTCTTGAGCTGGGACATCCTTCTCCTGCTGCCCTCAGACGTCAGCTCCTGGCCTACGGACAGTGACTGAATTATGCCACCGGCTCACCTGCAGACAGCAGGTCATGGGACTTCCCTGCATCTTTTATATATGTGTCCCTTTCATGCATGTCTATATATAGCCTGCTGTTCCTGTCTCTCTGGAGAACCCTGACTAACACACTAAAAATTTTAAGCTTTGCTACGGCAAAGGATACCTAGACCACATCAACAGACTGATGAATCAATTTTTAACACGTGTACATATATGACATTCACATCTTTATTAAACAGAGAGCTCATAGAAATTCATGGAAATGGTGGGAAAGGAACGTGAAGGGACAGGTCACAGAAAGGCAAAGTCAAATCACTAGTATTCATATGAAAGGAGGTTTAACCTCCAAAGAAGTCAGAGAAATAAAAATAGGGTAACGATCAACTCATAATCACTTAAAATTGGGGTGTTATCTATTGCTCTTAGGGATGCTGTAAAAAAGGTACCTTCCAACAAACTGGTGAAAGTATAAATCGTTAGAGCATTTGCGGAACATAATTGGTATGTCCATTAAAATTTAACATAAACATGTCTTAGGCCCAGCAAAAACACTCCTAGAAAACAAAACTTTTCAGTATCTATAAGAATATGATGTTTATGCAATATTGTTTTAGAGACAAAAGACAGAAACAAAGAAAGCGTTCACGAATAGTTGAGTAATTTACAGTACAACATGCAATAATAAGCAGTCATCAAAGGAATGAATTCGAGTGTCACTAATTGATCCGGGGGGATTTCCATGACATGTAGTTAAATGAGACAGTGCACGATGAAACTGTATATAATAGGGCAGCTTTTCCTTAAAACGAAAGTGACTCTTATAAAACGCTGGTTACTATATACACCGTGTGTGTTTTCAGTTCCACTAGGTATCTGTGTGTGACACTCCCTGCTTGGAACCCCCTCCTCACCCTTCTCTCCTTCCATTGAGCCCTAAACCCGCTTCCCACGCCCACCGTCAGGCCACTTTCTCCCTCGGAAAGGCTTCCCTTTCCCCGTAGCGGAAGTCAGGCCTCCTTCTTATTTGCCACCTCACATCTTCTCTCCCTGTCGCAGCCCTTAGGATGTGCAACAATAATTATCTTAGTGCTTTTTCCTTCTCACTAGAGTATGCTTTGTGCAAACAGGGACCATCCCGCTCACGCCCAGCTTCTTGCGTAGCTCCTAATATATTCTAGGGGTGCAAAGCTCAATTAATATGGATTGAATGAATGAATGATTCCATCAGAAGGTTCTCAAGCACAGGGTCATTTACTTCATGTGTTCCTTTCTCCATACCAAGGGAGCAGAGTCTCGAGTCTATAGGAGGTTCCACCAGGAACTGTTTGTCGAGTGAATATATGAACAGGTGGCAGGAAGTATCACAGAGGTAGCCATGGTATATGAAAGATCTAACCACTTGCTCCAGTAAACTTAGATCATGCTCAAGATGCTTAAGCCACTTACGCGGTTTAAGGGAATCAGAGCTGGTAAACTGGAAATTTTGGGGCCGGGATACATCTTATTTTCTTAGGTCTGCCTGGGACAAATTGATTCTATCACTTTTCCTCCATAGATCACTGGAGTGCTCAGGGGCGAACATACTTATAACCAGGACTTTTGGTGAAGACACGGCTTTAAGCAGCCCTCTCTAGCAGTGACCACACAGTCCCATCTGCAGTTACGTACACAGGGCAGGGACGCCTGACCCAAACGGGTGGAATTTTATTCTCTTTTTTAAATTTGAAATTGGGAAACTGAGAGACTCTGGAGCCTAAAGAACATACAAAATCCGAGCCAAACCGTTCCATGGCAGAACAGAGCCGACGGTGCGCGCATCTCCAGCAAACAGACGGGGCCACACAGAGCGGCGCAAGCAGGTGGCGGCGGGGGTACCGGCGGCGCATGAGGCAATGGACTGTCAACAACCGCGGGCGACGAAAAGGGCAGCCTCGTCCCTTCCTCCGCCCGTTCAAACAGCCGCTGGACGTGCTGGGCTGGCCGCACTGCCTCAGGTGCAGGGGATTCAGCAGCGAATGGGCCTCACAGGGCTTGGAGCCCCATAAAAGGACAGACAGGAACTGATGACGGTGAAGTACCCCCTGTTAGGAGGGGGAACATTCAGGGCGCTGCGGGAACATAAGGCTTCGAACGCAAGCTGGGTGGTCCTTAGCACACGCTTTGCAGTTCCAACCCCTCCGTGGCCCTGCTGTATTTCATTTCCTGTGCTTTGGTACCTGTGAGATCCCTCCTTATTCCCCCAAGAATGAACTCTTTTCTCACATAAACCAGCATACCAGATATTGGATGCATTTTGTCTGCCCAGCACCTTTTGGGATGCTGACTTTATAGGAACTGTCCCTTCCCTTCCTGGTTTGGGGGGCGGGGAGGGTAGGGGGCTGCACACGAACTACCCTGGGTAACTCGGAATCCTTTTGTAGGGACTGGTAGGAGTAAAAGAGTGTCTCTGTCCTTCTGAGATCCCTACCTAGGACAAAGGATCTTTGAGGTTGGAGTTGTGGGGCCCATTCTTCCCACTACTCGGAGGACACTTGCCCGAGCACAAAGCACAGTGGATCACAGAGCCAAGAAGGGCATAGATTTCTGATGGCAGCTTTTTAGGCACCTTGTGGATGAAAAAGGGACCACAGGCTAAGCCTGGCCAGCTCAGGGAAGGCTGCAGGGCCACCTTGCTAACTCGGAGACTGAAAGTAACCACAGGGGACGGTCTGAAGTTAAAACCTTCTAATGAAAAGCAGGTCGTGGTGGGCAGTCACGTCCTAGGCTAGACTCTTCCCTGACAAAGGCCAGTCTTTACCTTAACTGAGCCTGTCTGGTGTCTTTTTGCATCTATGATGGCACACCTTTGAGATGTCAGATTTCCTTTTTCTGGGCCCTCAAAACATAGGCACTGCACCGGGGGGAGACCGCAAATCCCTTCACCGTTATTGTCATCCTGTTAATAGCTGACCGTTAACTCTCCTGTACCCACCCATGTAAAAGAGGCGGGTGTCTACCGTTTTATTTTTTTATCCAGTCCTGAAGGTTCCCCCGCTTTGCTTTCTCCCACCTCCTGAATCTGTCACCAGTGGATTTCATGTGACCCACCTATGTCTCCTCTTTGGATTTCAGTGACTATAATAAGGTCTAACCTGCCATTCTCTGGAGCATCTGCTCAATCCTTTGCGGTTTCACTTCCTGGCAATTGTTCTCAGTTTGGCTCAAATAAACTCATAAAAATTCTTATAGGTTTGGACATTTTTTACGTTGACAATCTCTAAGGCTTTCTAGTTATATGAGCCAGCGACTTCATTTTTTTTCCTAAGTTACATGAGTTGCTTTCTGTCACAACTGAAAGTATCCTTATCAAGACAGTTATTCTGAATAAAATTCTGTTGACTCATCAATAACCCCAGACCAACAAGATGTTTAGTGGAGGTTACCAGGGGTGGGCGAGGACAAAATTGACCCGCCCTGTCTTTCCTGTAATAACTTCCTGGAATAAAACTTTCGGCACTGGTCCCTCTCACCGGGCTCCAAAGGCCCCCTGCCATTTCTGGGAAGCGGGTGTTGTCACCCTTCTTTTGCAGTGGTGTTTGAAGGCTGATTTGTTACAAAGCGTCTGGTTTGGCACTTGGAATGTCCTTCTGAAACACATCCAGAACTCTGATTCCTGCAGTGCCAAACTGGGTCCCCCACCTCAAGGCCACCATAATCAGCCCGCAGGCTCAAGCCTAGTCCCTTGGGGTGCCAAGTGGAAAGCCTCCACTGAAAAATTATCAATCCATTGAATTATCTTTCTTGAGGAATTAAAATCATAACATAGGTTTTATAACCCAGCAAGAGTTTAATTTTCATATGCAAATTTTTGGTAAGTTTACGGTATAATCAGATGTTTCAAGAACCTTAAACCATGCCAAGATATCTTTTTAATGCAGCAGATAAATGCATATTTTTTTTAAAACTTGGCAAAATATCTGGAAATGGTGACAGCAATAATCACCCTTAGGTATAATCATAAAATAATCACACAATAATCACACATAGACAATAGACAGAAAGATCATTTTTATCCAGATTCTGCTTCTCTTAAATGTACAGGAGTCCTGAGCAAAAAATAAAACCCAGAAAGCTGCAACTATTTATTTTTTTGATGAAAAATTTTCTATACTGCTATGAGATTGGTCCTAAAAGCCGTAGAATTTGAGAGACAGAAATAATATTTTGCTCCATTACTCTCAAACATTCCAAAGGAATATTAAATTAGAGTTGGAACATTTAAAATACTATTTATTTGAAAATTTCACTGAGGATTAAATTCGTGTTAAAATAAGGTCCTCCACTTTATTTTCTTGACAGCCTAATAAAACTAAACTTTCTCTTTCAAACTCCATTATATTTTTAGTCCCTTAGAATTGCACGTGGATGCAATCTTGTTTTTGTGTCAGTCTTTTTGATGAGTGACATCAACAATTATCCACTTGCAAGCCTTCTGCTAAGTTACCTGCTAACATCACCACTTGACATGCTTCTCCTTTGATGTGCTATTAATTAAAGCTTAATATTAATATTAGCATAGGCTGGGATCATTTAATAAATCTTCCTATTTGTGTTTGTGAACCACAATTTCTTCATTAAAACATTACCCTACGTATATATTAAGCCAAAGGGGAAAAAATCTAGAAATTCGTTCCCAGGCTCATTCTGAAGCCCTCCTGTGGTTACAATAAGGCCGGTGTAGTTAAGAATCTTCCTGAACTACCGCCGGTCTTGCGGAGACGAAGGTAAAGCACCAAAGAACAAGCAGACGCGATGCGCGCCCGCGCCACTGGCTGCGCAATGGGGTTGCGGAGGCTCCGCGCCCCCAAATCGCGGCGAGGGCAGGGACCTCAGGGTCTCCTCGCAGTAGCACTGTCAGCAGCTCACGCCCGGCCACAGATGAGTGAACCGGATCTACTACAGCGAGGCACGAGCCATGAAACAGAATCAGTGTGGTTGGTGGAAGAGCCGAGGAGAGAGAGAACGAAGTCCCAGGGGAGCGCGGAGCCCCGAGCGTCAGGAAGGGCCTGGGCCCCTGGGCTCCTGGGAGCCGGGAAGGGCGGAAATAAAAGGGAAGGAACATTAAAGGACCCAAAGAGAAGCCCATAAGAAATTCCACCTATTTCACATGTTAGACAGCAACGATTCTGCTTAACAACTTTTTCAAAATATGATATCAGTATCATGACATTAAAAACAGACTCTGGAACTAAGGGGGGCGGGCAGGGAATTAATCTCTTAATTAAGTTCACGGAGATAGTTGGCTGACTTTGGCAATGAAATTCAATTTATTCTTTTTTCCCATTGTCTCCTAAGCACACTCTGCTACACCTTACTGAACAAGCTGAACATTCAATAAATAAATGCATTCATTAATGATGTAGCAGAACCCGAAAGGAAAGGAGAACTGCTGGGGCCCCTCCACAGGTCTCCCGCTTTGCCGAGCGGGTACAGTGACACAGGAGGGGTGGCGTGAGCCCCGCGGCGGGGCGCGGCGGGGCACCGCGGAGGCCTTGCTGTCAGAGCGAGGCTGACGGGCCTGCCTCTCCAACCTTCTACTCTGCACACCCACAGCGACTGGGAAAAGAGAAATTTAAATGTATTCATGTAAAGGTTTTTTTTTTTTCTTTTTCCTTCTCTCCCTTCATTATGCACCAAGAGATGTTCTAGTAAAATTCGAGACATCAGCTTAGAATATGTTAATGCTCATAAATTAAATTGCTCACAGAAGGCGATCAATTTTTAATGTTTACACTCAAGATGTTCCTTTTAATTAACACTTAGCTACATTTGTACTCTCTGTTCGCTCAGAAATGTCTAAAGTGGTGAAGAACTGCGATGGGTTGTAAGACATCAAACTGCAGTAATTTTCAAAGTTGTGCCCTTCGACGGAACAAAAAGGGATTCGTTTCAGAGGGTGGAGGTGACAGGGGTGGGAAGCTACTCGGCTCGCACATTCTTGGAGAGTCACCCATGTCCTTCCATGGATGTGCAAATTGCCCATCCTTAAATGCCTAGGATGTACCCTGAGACATATACGTGAAAATTAAAAGGGATTTCCAAATTTAATGAGCAGAAACCCATTCACGAATTAAAAATCCACTGATTCATAATTGATGTTAACTGATCACTTGTTCGCTGTATAAGACTAGAACAAACGGGCTGTTTTCTAGCTGGGAAACCTTGAGAAGTTTACCTGCTCCTCATCAGTAAAGGTGAGAACGCACGACCACGGTGTCTTAGGACCATTGCATAACGTGTGGAAAGCACTCGTTAGTGCGTTGCGTACATTAGGTACTAAATAAACAGTAGTTTCTTTCCCGTGCGTACTGCCGCACTAGTGTGCCTTGTGCGCCTTAGTACTTTCTCTCTAAAAACGGGAGTATAATTTGTACATGTTTTCTGACGTACGATGCGGGAAATGCTGCTTGTAGTCTAGTCGGGGGCCTGCTCCCTGCCCACCTGCAGGGCAGCTCCGGGCAGCAAGCCTGGGACTGCGGAGTGCCTCACAAAGAAGGAGCGTTGCTTGTCCTCTAAGGACAAACCTGTCTCACAGAAAACCAGACGCTCACAGCCCAGGCAGAGCAGGGTGGCGTTCATGGTGGCGGTGTCAGTTCTATGGGAGGCAAGAGCAGAACAGGCAAGGGGTCCAGCCTTTGGGCGCCTCCGGACCACACTGGAAGAAGGAGAGTCGTCTTGGGCCACACAGTAAATACACAAACATTAATGAAAACTGATAAGCCAAAAAAAAAGAAAGGTTTTAAATAAGTTTACAGTTTTGTGTTGGGCGACATTCACAGCTGTCCTGGGCTGCAGGTGGCCCGTGGGCCGTGGGCTGGACGCCCCTGGAGGGTGAGTATAAAAGAACACTTAAAAAAGTAGGATGCATTCTTCTTATCCTGAGATTCTCTCTGTCCAAATTTCATTTTTTTAAAGAACCTGTAGGAGTAGCTGTTGTAGAGAGATTTTCAAGTTTTCCTAGTTTGACGGGAGAAGACACTTCCAGCTCAGGGAAGACAGTGAGGAAGGGGAAGTACTGGCACCCGAAAGGGTGGGTGGGGCCAGGGACAACTTCGCAGGCCGAGGAAGTGTGACTTTGGCAAAATGGTTGGAAATTTTAATTCCTGTGTATGCTCAAACTAGCCATTGGACTAGTAAAATATTAAATTACAGATGCATAATTTTTATTATGGGTGTACCGACCTGACTAGAAAGCTCTTAAGATAAATCTTTGGAATAAACATCCTAAAGTATGAGTTCTTCATCTATAAATAATTTTGGCCCGTGTATAATTCCAATAATTCACATAAGTTTTACTTTCAGATGTTTGTGGAAAATCTTGGTAAATGACTTATTCAAATTATTATTTAAGCCCATGGAAACCAACGGTGCACCAGACAGGACAATGAAGATATGTGTCCTTGTACCACTTAAAGCCAGAGCTGGGAGGGCTTCCTGACCCACTGTTTCCGGGATAGTCATTATGATTTGCCACATGTTGAACTGGAGAAAAAGATTTTTATTTAGCTTACTGAAACTTAATCTTCTTGTGTTTTACCCAATTTCCCAAATATAGTCAAAGTATTGTAATGTGAACAAAGTTTCTAAAAGCAATACAGGATATAACTGTACATGGAGTTTTATTTTCTAAAGTTTTAAGAGCATAAGACACAAAAAAATTACTAAAGTTACTTTTTTGTTAGCCTGACAATTAGTTTTAAATTGGGAGATTTGTGGAGGAAGCTATGATACTCTGCATATAAGAAACTTGGACCAGCAAAAATTCAATTGGCTTGGGATTTTACAAGGGCACACCCAGTCTGAATTAACACCCAACTGGTCCTTGAATTTTTTTGTTTGTTTTTTTGTTAGGCTATTTCGGATTTACTTTCTGTCATATTGGAGTCGCTGTAAGTCAAACTGCATAGTTACACCATGTACCCTTTAGAGCAAACGGCTGAAATGTGAAATGTTAACCCTGGTAAGTGTCTCATCACTTCGATGCACGTCCGATGCAACTGAGCAGCTTTCAGAAACATGTGACACCCATGTCCCACACTGGTCACATCCCAGCATTAGTCACTGTAACTCTGCCCTGCTGATTTTAATGTGCAGACAAGATACAAAGCACTGCCCCCAGTAAAGCCTTTTGTTAGATACAAGAGAGACCTTCAAAAAGCCACATCCATCACAGTCCCCTGCATGTGAAGAATGGTTAATAAATATTAGAGCCCTAACAATATATTTCAGTCCACCAGGGGTTGGCAACCTTTTTGTCATGGGTAAGATAGTAACTCTCTCAGATTTTGCAGGCTGTAAGCTCTCTGTCACAACTACTCAATTCTGTCCTTGTAGCACAAAGCAACCATATGGGCCAGACTCTGTTCCAATAAAACTTTATTTACAACAACAAGGGGCAGGTTGCATGTGGCCCACGGCACCTGGCTGTCATTGACCCATCTCTGCGGTGCATCGCCTTTCACGTCAGGCCCTTCCATTTTAATGAAAACTGGCCGCATTGCCATTGGCTCATCCAGTCTTTCCAGGGCAGGGGTCTGTCCTTCCTCCGGTCACACATGAAACTTGCCGTCGAGGACCCTACCAAGACCAGGGCTCCCAATTCCAGGTGGACCATTTGCTACCAGGCCTTGAGCAATTACATCAACTCTCTGACCCTTAGATCCCGATTGTAAACAGGAAAACAATAGCTCTCACATGGAATTACCGTGAAGTTTAACAAAGCTAGTATGTGTGTAGTAATGGAACACAAATTAGTATCAGAGGATGACTCTTATCCACTGACCTCCTTGCTAAAGAGAATCTTGTCTTTCTCTTTCATCTTCCTCCCCTTTGCTGCCTTCCGAGGAAAAGCCTGCCTTTGCACATTCGCCATTTAGAATTCGGGGCCGCAGAATCAGAAGAGACAAATGAAGAGAAGGAGAAGGTACGGGGACTAAGGGCGAGGAACGCGCTTTGCAGGACGGCGTTGAGGTAGCTCTGGCAAGTTTCCGCAGTGCGACATAAAGTGGATAAGGATCAAGAAGTGACCTGTCCCCTTCCTGATATTTGGGAATCACAAGAACAGACTGAGTAACCTCCAACAGCTTGCTGCGCAACTGATACCAAAACCCTAGCTGAGAAAAATGACGCGGAAGACGGCTTGAAGACTAGCCTTTCTGTTTCTCTGCAGGTTAGGCCGTTTCAGAGCATGGAAAACTTCATGTGCTTATATTTGTCTTGCTCCCCGGAAGTTCTGTCTCTGAGTTCCACATGAGCGCTATGTCCTTAACTTTTACTAAGGGAATAGACCCAAAAATGTATGGCACTTGGTGACTTTTTTTCCCCCCCGTGTGATGTCATACTCAAGAAATTTCACTCAGAACCCAGTGCCAGAAAAACCTGTTTCCCGAAAGATCCAATATGATTCTCCCTTCTGCACAGGGATCAGCACACAGTTTAGGTTAACATTGCGGTCGGAGTCAAACTCCTAGTCTAACGTTTGGAATGGTCTAAACCATAAGTTGTATCTATTTGCACTTGAACTGCCCTCATCTTTTCAGGAGGACCACATTCGGGCCCATAGGAGGGAAGGAGAAAAAGACCGTCCCAGCAGAAGGTTTTGAAGTTGTTGCAGGAGGACGAGGAGGTTAACAGACTTCTTTAAAGTGTGAGCTGGAGAGGCTATCGGTGAGTGTAGCCACAAGACGAGAAAAACGAACCCACGCTAGTTGGGAAGTGACAGTAAGCCAACGAGAGCACAGCAGTCTGACGGAGCGTCGCGAGTCCAGGCTCAGTGTAAGAAGCTGCTTGTGAAACTTGACCCAGCTTAAAAGGTCTGAGTGATGAAAACAAGATAAGTGTTTTGGTTTTAGGATCTAGGCAAAGAATTCAGTTCGTGATCAGGTGGCGGCAAAGCATACGGTTCTAATTTTTAAACACCAAGAGATTGAACCTTGGAGCCCCAGCAGGAAAGACGAGATGTGCTTACGGATTCAGAGAGATTTAAGCAGCTGGAGGTGAAAAAGTTGACAATTCAACAACCTCGGCAGTTGTGTTAAGTACTGTCCCGTGCAGAGCGCCGTAATTTATCTCTGTGATTGTAATACCAACCCACAACCTTGACTGAAAATGCTCGAACCATTATTGGCTCAGAAGGTAATACCAGCCTTCAGTTTGAGGGGTCTTTTTATTGGTTTCATTGAAACAACTGTCCGCGCCAGTTGTCCTTAATGAAACTTAGATAAAAATGGACATGTTTATTTAAGTTTAGTCAAACAAAGCTTCATTTAAGTTTAGTCAAACAAAAGACGAGACACACAGAATCACACCCCGGAAGAACATTAGAGATCCTCTATCCCCACTCCTTCGTTCACAGGTTTAAAACGGAAATCCACAGAGGCCTAGGGCTCGGCCAGTGGTGGGGAGGGGAGGCCTGGACTGCAGCACGGGCCCCTTGCTCCGTGAGAAAAGCGTCAGGCCTCCTTGCCGCAGACACAACCAAAGCGAACTATACATGGCAGTGGATGTGAAGCTATTTCTGGTGCAAAGGCAAAGGCTTGGAACTCTGTCGTTCCTCACACCATACAACAGTTCACACTGGCTTTTTTTTGTATAAAAGTTTTCTTTTAACTTTTTTAGCTTCCAAGTTCCAGCATAATTTGCCTAGTCCATAAGATACTGTGTTAACAGTATAGCCAGTTTCCACCTCATGACTTGATACCACGTGTATTTCTTGATGAACCTCCTTTGTGTTTGTTTTCTTGACTCAAGTTTCCTTTTAAGTCTCTCAGGACCAGTATTTCTGTATTTTCTCTAACGCTTGGTTAGCTCTTTTAAATTTAAAAAAAAAATGTAATCTGCAACTATGAATCTTTCCCTTAGCCAAATAAGTGCACTTTGTTGTTCTTTGGCGACTTACTTTTCCCCTTCCGCCCCTCCCGCCGCAGGGCACTTGCAGTGCGTCCTACTGCCCTTATTTCCTCCCTTGGTTTCTTCCCTTCTCCCTGTGAGGCATCCTGCAGGTAAAGATACAAAGCAGGGTCAAAGTTGTTTTAAAGTGTAGCAGGTACGTTTCTGTGGTCATTAGGAATCCTTGTTTTTTATTAGAAAATTTGTGCACTGTTTTAATTTTTTAAATAACTCAATATCTCTCATCATTCTGAGGATATACTATTTTTCTACTGTAAGCTAGCCTATTCTTTCTTCTTATTTTTAAATAGTGACACTTTTGCTTTATCCTGCGTAATCGACACAAATAAACTCAGAAAGGATAATAAATATTTCTTTTACAACAAAGAGTTATGAAAATAGCTAATTTTCTCAAACTCTGAAGCTATGGGAGACCTTCTGCAAGAATTAAATCCACAGAGTGGTGTATGAACACAAATCTGGAAATGTTTAGCGGATGAAGTCAGAGCAGTGAGTAGGAATTCTTCAGAATGGCTCTTAATCTCTTCCATTTATTGGGTCCACTGCATGAGATTTAGTATAATATATAAAACTATTCAGTTCCATTTTGTTTTATAATTCCTCTCTCTCCAAATTTGTCACCATTGACAATTCATCGAAAACCAACATTTAGATTATTGCTTTATCACCCAAAAGTTTCTAAACATGCTGCCCCCTGCAAAATCCCTTCACAAGCATGTTCTCTGAGAAAAGGTCAAATTCATCACTTGGGGGATTTCAAGGACATGACCTGAAACAGCCTTACGAGCTCTGCTGGGGCGGCACAGGGACACCAGCCTTAGGCCTGTGTGTCCTGGGGTCTGGCCCATGGGGCCACGGCCCAGAGGGTTCTGGACGTACTTTAGAGCCCCGTGACACATTTGTCTCAGTTCAGTGTCCTCCTTCTCTGCACTGTCACCACCAGGATTATACCTGATCCATAAAGAAAGGGGTACGAAAGTGCCAAGGAAGACTAAATATCACTACAGTGGAACTAAGAATGTTGCTAAAGGTTTGATGTTTACTCACTTTTCTAATCAGAAAACCCTTCTGTTTATGTGCATGTGTATATGTTGATAGATATGCTCATACATGCACACACAGGAATTAAAGACCCATATGATTAAATGACATTTTTATGTTGCCATATGATTCTGATTATCATTGTTCTACCCATACATATGCTTTAAAAACAAGGAACTATATATAACTTATTTTGCCAATTTAATTGTACCTTAAAACACTTAATTTACATATTACTAATTAGCAAAGTGTATAGTTTTAGTGATTATTGAAAGCTTGTTTTCCCTTGTGTCAAAACCAGACAGCCTTCGTCTGTTTATTTGCGGGGGGGGGGGGGGGGGGGGGGGGGGGGGGGGCGGCCGGGCTGCACACCATTCACTAACGAAGCTGACTGTCACCGAAATTTTCTCTGACTGCACTCCGCGGTTTTCAAATTGCAGGAAAGAAGGCTTCAGGAATATTTTTAAAAATCTTCTGCCCTAAACTTTCCCTCTTCTTCAGTTTTTGGCTTCTTTATCTACCCCGCACCCCCTCCCCCCACGAAAAGGCAGCAGGCCACACTCTCTGGGAAATTTAAGATTCTGACATCTCTTTCCCCTCTGGACAGTTGCTCACATGGACTGTGAGTATTGGTAACCTCACAGGTGAAACCGGCAGAAAAGTATGTTTCCGTAACAAGCTGGCATCAGTCAAATGAACCACAGTAAGTTTTTGTTGGCCTTCTTTTAGTATTTATTGTATTATACGTCAGTAAATGTGGCCAAATATATTTTTATTGTCTTCGATGGCATTTTCAAGAGGCCCAGCTGATCTTTGGATGGGACACAATTCCAGTTCAAGGCAAAAAAAGTTTAATTGCTCCTCAAATGAGATTTCCTATATCATAGAGGATTTGAATTTCCTTGGCTGTCTATAATATCTGGAGGCCAAATTTCCCTCAGCCATGTTCTAGGTGCATGCATCCTTTTCCCTTGTGTTGTTAATTATAGGAGTTACCCGTGATGCGACACGTTGTTCTGATGAGCTCTTCTCAGTTTATTATCTCTCTTTACCACCTCCAGAAATATGTTTAGTTTATCTGCAGTACGAACAGGTTTAGAAGTTGTCCTTCATTGTCGTGACTAATTACTTCTCCGAGCACCTTGTTTTCCCTGTCATTTCTTTTCCAGGACAGTGAGTATCCGCTCATTTATTCGCAGAGGAGCTCTCTGAACGCAGAGGTCAGGGGTTGGCCTTTCCCCTTTGATGCTGCACTACCCGTTCACAGGTCATGCAGTTTGAAAGTGTCTCGTCGTTTCTCAGCCTGAAATTATTGGATTCTGTTATTTTCCTTTTTTTTTTTTTTTTTACTGTATAAGGAAACAAGAAATAATCTGATGTTAGGATGTTGCTTCCTCCATGGTATCATCTTTCCTGAATGTCCTAGGCATGTACCACCAGAACTCAGTCATTTCTTTTCAGAGTCACACTTGATTTTTTTCTTGTTAACCTCATATGCTGATCACTGCACAGTGTATTAAAATAGATGGACATGTCATTCTACATGTATTTTTCAGTCCTCCAAGGGGACTGGTACTTCAGGTTTGAACACTAAATGATAATGACCTATAATATAAAATAACTCACGTTCAGAGAGCTCCCCAAGTAGGGCTTCTGAGTAAATTAGAGGCATTTTCAGCCGAGCCACTTTCCTTAGAGCCCAGTATGGCAGCGGCCTCCTCCCTGGCTGCTGGGGGCTGTCGTGGGTGAAGTGACGCCACATGCCTGAGCAAGCTAGTTCACCTTTCAGCCCTACCAGTGGCGCAGCTTCAACCCCAGCTGCCTGGCCCTGTCAACAGGAGGACTGAAACATGTTCTGTTTTGTCACTGACTGGCTTTCCGCTCCATTAAAACTATAGAAAGTAGTTGGAGTGACTGTAAAATACAGCCCCTGTTGCAGAGGTTAAAATGGGCCATGCTGTGTTTTGATTTGTTTTATGTTTTATTCCGTCTTTCACAGAAAGAGCTCCTGCCTCTCTCCTTCAAGCAGAGAAAGTGGGCCCCTGTGCCCCTCACATCATCCTCCTCAAAGCAACATCTCTACCTCAAGGGGTCTCTTCTTCCATTTGCATAACTTAAAGTTGTCTCTCTCCACAATAAAGAAAGAGTTTGCTTGAAAATTGCATGAGCATTTACACTTTCCACCTAATACTAATTTCCTGCAGTGTTTAAGTAATGAAATTTGAGAGGTTGGAGATGTTATACTCTGTCACTCCTGCTCCCAGCTGTTTTTAAAAATCACGGGGTCCGGGAACCCTGACACAATGTCCCATAGTCGGTGCGACCTGGTGCTCTGCATGTCCTGCATCCAGGTAGTTTTCACCCCGCTCAGCCACTGTTTGTTGAGTGTTTACTATGTACCTGGCTCTGTCTGTGATTTATCAGTCAACAACCAAGAAAAAACCTTCTTAATGTTGTCGGTGGAAATCAGGTTCTTCCACAGGATTGCAAAGAAAGCCTTCCGAGGACCCACACATGGCAGCGTGTGGTGTGGGGTTGTTTACCTGAGATGCAAAGTCAAAGAAGTGCCCCTCCTGGGTTCCCAGTTTCCCATCTCTGTCTGTCCCACCGTGGAAAAAATCCAGCTGTGTCTTCAGCAAGGCCAAAGCAAAGGCCAAGGTCCCAAGTTTCTGCTTCTGTTAAAGCTCAGTCCTTCGGAGCCCACGCCATCTGCTGCAGGACCCGCCTGGTCATGCGGCCCCGGGTGAAAGAGGGCGGGCCACCCAGAGAGAGAGAGAGAGAGAGCTTCTCTGTCCCTCTGGGGTTACATTATCTTGGGTTTGGGACGGGCCCGGTGCTTTACCAAAGCACCCGATCAACTTCCCCAGGTTTCACAGGCTTTGGACGGGTCCACCCCCTAGTCAGACTGACAGGTCTGTGTGGTCAAGCCCCTCGCCCTGTGCCCCTCGACGGTTGGCACAGAAGGGTGAGTAGTGCTCCTGGGAGACTTCCCTCGCTGTGAGGATCAAGGCTCCGCAGCAGTCCCCGGACTGTGGGGTGAGTCTGTGGCTTCCCCGCTAAGCTCCCTAGATTAGGACATTCAAGGTTGTATTCCCTTTGCTCTCTTTCTTATTAATGACTAAGTAACTACCCATGGCGACATCCCCTCACCCAGCTGGCGGCAGGAACACCCACTCTAAACAAAATGAGGAAGCTCATAAACATATATATTAGATAGCTATAGGAGCAAGGGAGAAAAATTAAAGAGGAAAAGGGGAGAGGGCGGTCTAGGTGGGACCACGCAGCAACATCACGTGAAGCCCTCAAGGAAGAAGGAGATGCGGCGAAGGGACCAGCAAGTCCAGGCCTGGAGGCCACAGGTGCCCGGAGTGTCAGAACGGCGAGGGGGCCAAAGGTAAGAGCCCAGAAAGCGCAACGCTTAGATCTCCCCTGACTGCTGTTTTTCTCAAATCAAGAAAAATACAATATAAGATTCCAGGATAATGCTTGTCATTTTCTTATGCTTTCTTGATTCTTGCTGCATCTGAGATCGCTGAGCTGTCTTAGGGACTCCTTGGCACACGGAGGGCTTTGGAAGCTCCCTCCGCCTTTCCTTGTAGTTTAGGTCCGTTTATTTGAAGAGCAAACATTTCATACTCGTTTCTTCTACACATGGCGACTATAATAAAACATTTTAGGGATCTCTCTGGATTTTCTCCTCCCACACCTGCTGTGCCTATAATTGCTCAAACGTGAGGTCTCATTGATAGCTGTGAGCCTACAGACCTCATGCTGTTCCCAAGAAATGAAATGTTCAGTCCCTGAGGGCACCCTGGCCGTCTGGACTCCAGTGTGAGCTGGGAAAGGTGTGCCCTACTTTGATTGCCTTGCTGGAGCCACAGGGGAAGAAGGTAACTTACAGGAGACCGCCTGCCCCGTCCTCCCCCCGCGATCTTATTCTGTGTGTCCACAGCTGCCTTAGCACCAAAAAGGGACCTATAAGACCCCACCCCCGTACTTCCCAGCCTGAAACTTTCATGAGATCACGCAGGAAAACCGAGGGGTATCCCAGTAGAACAAGGAAGGGGTGTGGCTTCAAAGTCCATCAGGTAAACGGGCCAAACTGGTGAGCTTGCATGGTTTTAGGGGCGAGCCGATTCTCAGACCCAACCAACTGTGGCCATGTGCCAATAAAAGTCCGTGTGGCTGAATTGGATTTCTTGAGAAAAGACAGAAATCAGAGATTTTGTATCCAATTTCCTGACCTTTTAATGTTGGCCACCAGTAATTAAAAAACAAACAAACAAACAAACAAAATCGCTATTGGATTAGGTCAAATAAAATCTGCCTGCGGCAGCCTGGGTTCCACCCAAGGGTTCCCATTCTGTGACTCCTGGAAGAGCTGTTCGACTCTGTCGGTCGTTGGCTGCTTGGTGGTATTCGTGGGAGGCTGAAACTCAGACACGAGAGATGGGGCAAGAATGGCAAATAATGTCTAAACTGCACGCCAGCTCTGATGCCTCACGCAGGGCGACGCTGCGCGTTGCACTGAGGACCCCAGGCTGTTCTCTGGGGCAGCAGGGGAAGCGCGGCGCTGCGTCGTCGATGTGGAATGATGGCATGAGGGCGAGTGTTTGCCATTCCGCGGCCAGGCTAGCCCCATGACGGCTAGCGCCGATGGCGGCAGAATACATGTTTTCAGCTCTCTCTGCTGCCTTCACTCTTCAATCAGGTGTGTTTTTCTCAAGTTCCCCAGAGCCTGGGAAAATGGGGTGCTGCCTCCCAGCGAACATGGGGGCACTGCCCGTGATCAGAGGCCTTTGCGTATGACCGATGAGGCACAAATCCAGCTCACGTGTTCAGCACTAAAGGAGGAGGGCCATCAGTCCGATCGATCAGACATCTGAGATAAAATGTATTCACAGTCCTTGTGATGTGAAGATGTCAGAGCGAAGTTTCACCGCTGTAGACGGAGCAGGTGTCAGATTATTAAATATTTTAATGTGTCGATATTCTATCTGATTTTAGTTTACCAAAATAAGTTGTACTTTATAATTAGAATGTTTTTAAATACAAAGTACAGATATTTTGTTTTAAAGAGAAACAAAACTGGAAAGCAACCTAAAACACACATATTCTTAGTGTTTTAATCCTTCATCAAGAGACCAAGAGCAAGAAAGTAATTGGAAAATATTATCCTCCACAAGGATATCTTTGAGATAAGGACATTTGAGTGTTTAATATTTTTTTTTAAACACATATTCATTTTTGTTGAACTTCAGAGAGAATTTATTTATAGGAAGAGTAGAAAAGCTATCAGATAGGTTCTTAATCTGTTAATGCACTGTTTTTCAGCTAGTAAATCCTCTACCAAAATTCTAAGCAAAATAAGAGGTCTACGGATTCCTAGTTTTCAATAGTGCCAACTCAGTACTATAATAAACTCCGTGAGTAAGCAGAGTAGGTGGCCTCCATGGGACCGTACATCCCATAGGATGGAGTTGGATGTCAGAAAGCTTCTTCCCCCAGCACTGAAGTCTCTTTATAGCAACATGATGCTGACACCTGAAACTCATCGATCAGAATCCTTCTGGATACACTGTAACAATTCATCATTACAATATCATTTAATGTGGAGTATCAAAATTTCAGTGTCACGGAGACTGTAAGGAAAGAGTTGTGGTTGCCTAGAAAATGATGCATTGCCTAGCAAATGTTCTTTCAGACTTTGATTCTGATTCTGTGGAAGAAGCTTTTCCCAGCCCTGTGGGTCAGGGGCAGCGGGCAGTCTTGCTAAACAATTCTTGTCCAAAGACATGCAAGTGAACACAGTGTGATGAGGGACCAGCCCTCCTACCTATGGAGAAAGTTTTGTTTTCATTTGTAAATTTATTTCCGTAGTCCTAATCCAGAATGTGTCTGTTCTTTGGGATTCTTCTTTGAATTGCTTATAAGCTCATTGATCAATGAGTTAAGTGAGGTCTTTAACACATTTGCTTTATATCTGTATGAGAGTGATGATTTTTCCTATCTTTAAAAATTGTTTTTTAATACTACTTACATATTAGATCAATGTAAATGTAATTCTTGATATGTAATATTAATATTTATCCACAAAAATATTAAACCTTTGATCCTGATTAATATTTTTTTATTTTACTTTATCCCATCATAACTTTCATCAAGAAATTTGTTTCCAAAGAGTGTATTCACAGCAGAGTCCCACTCTGTTTTGTAAAATCGTATTTTACTTCATGGTTTAGAAAACGTAACGGAGAGAGGAAACAATTTGTGGAAAAATCATTCAACAATTACTCAACACTTGTTCTGCTCTAATCTCATTGCAGGTTGACTTGTGCGCCTTCCCTCTTGCAATTCATCTGTTGAAGCCCCAACCCCAGTACCTCGTAACGTGCTCATATTGGGAGTTCGGGTCTTTAAAGAGGTGATTCAGCTAATGGGGGCCATTAAGGCGGGGCCCTCATCCAACAGGGCTGGTGCAGTAAGAAGAAGCTCCCGGGCACCCGTGCACAGAGGAACGACCAGCGAAGAGGCAGAAAAGACACAGCTACCGCCAAGCCATGAGAAAGTCCTGGAACACATCCTTTCTTCATGGCCCTCAGAGGACGCCAGCCCTGATGGCACCTTGATCTTGGATGCCCAGCCTCCGGACCTGCAGGGGGTGCATTTCTACTGTCTGTGTCCAGTCTGGGGTGCTCTGTGGTAGCAGCCCTAGCAAACTACCCCATTCACATATCAGACTGTGGGCTCCAGTGTGCGTCTCACTTTTGAAGAGCCCTTTTAAAGGCCATCCAAGAACAAATTCACCCTCCAGCACTCACCACCCCAGGCAAAGAGCAGGTAAAATTGGGGCCCCTCTGACCCCAGGCAAAGGGCAGGCTACACGGCCTCAGGGAGCTTCTCCAGGGGAACTTCACATCAGCAGGCTGGCAGGACCAACGGCCCAGGATGTCACGCTTCGTTCCTCCTTCAGTAAACCTGCTGTCCTGTCGCAGCCTGCTACCAGGGCAGCCTCTCGCTCAGTTCAGTCCGGCCCTCCAGCGGGAGGGCTATGGGTGGTAGAGAAAGTGGGTGGCAGTGACGTGGGTGCCACTGGAGGTGAAGACTTCTGTCGACCAGTCCCAGCGCAGGCAAAGGTCCCCTCAGTAAAGCAGGACTAGAGGAGGAGAGGAAGCCCGAGAGCCAGAGGCCAGAACATTCTCATGAGTGGGAGAGAACTTGAAGGCTGAGGCAGGGAGAGTAAACTATTCTGGAACCGGCAGTGGAAACGGGGTGAACACCATGCAGCACAACTGTCCCGCCCTGAAGCTTTTACAGCCGCAAGGGACACACCTGCAAACAGGTCCCCGCTCTCTGATCCCTGCCTGTTCGGGGCGTGCTCAGGGGGCATGGAAGAGACAGGCCGCTCCCCGTCTGGGTCGCACGAAGCTTAGAGAAGGGAAGGACCAAGGTGGGCCTGGGCCGCATTTATTCAGCGCGGTGCAGAAACACCGGCCGAGGCCAGGACGCCCTTTCCGGTCCCTGGGAAAACATCGCTGTAAGCGGAGTACAGATGACTCACCCGGCCTCTCCACAGACTCGTGGAACCTTTCCCACGTGCTAACCACCACTCCGACTATTTGTTTATTGTCCCCAGTCCCCTAAGTCCAGCCCAGGAACATGCGGCTAGAGACCACAGACGCTCCGGACACTGGGAGGGGAAACATGCCCTGTAAATCACTTAGTTCTCCTGTGAATAGATCCCCGTGAGTCATCTTTCCTGAGGCTTTTCAGCCCTGAAAAGTTGGCTGGGCTGAGGGACCGGGCTGGGGCTTTCATTCAATTCACCAAAAGTGATGTTGCCCGCAAGGCTCCCGACAGGCGCTCTTTCCGCATCACCCTGGAAGCACCCGGCTTTCCCAGTGGCCCCTTTGTGGCTGCGAACAGAGGGCATGGTGAGTGTCATCGGGACATCCGTAAGTGGGGTCAGGGGGACATAACCCCCTCCTCTTTGGTGACTATATAGGCTTTTTTTTTTTGACAGGCTCTGTGGCCGCTCACTAGGCAGAGAAACTAAATTTGGTCCAGTCGGAAAAGAGCCCAGCCCCGTCAATTTTCCAGTTGCTTCTGCTCTAAAATGGAGCATCTGTCAGGTAACTATTCAATCAAATGCAGGCTTATTATTAGTAGTGTTATTAATGTCACTGGTCGGCTCGGTGCCGGCCCTCTGCCCACAGTCATCCCTTCTGCCATGGACAGAATGGCTGTGTCCCCTGCAAATTCATGTTGCCATCCTGACCCCTGATATGATGGTGTTAGGCCTCTGCGGGGGGCGAGTGGGTCATGAGGCAGGAGCTCTGGAATGGGATTAGTGGCCTATAAAAGTGCTCCCAGGAGCTCCCTGTCCCCCTCCCACCCCATGAGGATACAGCAAGAAGATGGTCAGTTTGGGACCGTAAGCCCACCAGGGCCCTGACGCTGGACGTCCAGCCTCCAACAACAGAAAGGCTTCTGCTATCGGAGCGTCGACCAGGGCGGCCTCTGTCTGTCTCACTCTCAGGCCCGTCCCCCTGTGGCATAAGCCCTGAAGTGAAGACCCGACATTAGGTGCTACTTTGCCACCTGGTAAAATTGGGAGGGCCCCAAACGGCCTCATCCCCGGTTCTTCTCCCCGTCCCGCCCTGTGGATGAGGTCCCCAACCGGCCGGCCCTCCGTATCAAGGGCGTCGGGTGTGGTGCTGCTCACCCCACAGCACTGGGGTTCAGCGCCCCGCCTGCCGCAGAATTACGCCAGCAGGCCCCTCTGACCCCCCCACAGCGTCGCCTTTCCCTGTTTGCACTCCAAGGGCCGACCCCAGCACCCCTGTCCCCTCTGTTCTCGCGAGGCCTCACGGGACGCTGTGGGCTCCTCCCTTTTCTCCTTGTCACACCCCCTCCAGGCGTCCTTCCCTTTAAAGCCCCCTGCACGGCCGGCAAGTCTATGCTTCCGCGCTTCCTCTCTGCTGTCACTTTTTGTTGCAACCTGATTCCAGCCTCTGAAACGCCTCTGCATCGTCAGCATTTGTCTTCAAATTGTCCAGCCCAGGGGCAGTTCATGTCCCAGCCTTAGCTGACCTCCCCGTGGCATCCAGCCCTGCTGCCCGCTCCCCCGCCTTAAAGCCCGCCTTCGAAGACGTGACGCCGCTCTTGTCTCGCGGCCCGCCTTCTTCTCCGGCCCCTTCGCAGAGCCTCACCTCAGCGAGGCTGCCCTCGAGGCTCGGGGCCTGCGTCTTTGTGCCGTGCTCTTCTGGCCCCGCGCGTTCCCATCGGAGACCGCGGTTACGTGAAGCCTCGGCTTTCCTTCGGTATCGCTTAACGAGCCGGGCCTCCAGCTGCTCACCCCACCTCGGACGTCACTGCCGCTCCGGACCCACTGGCTCTGCTCTGTGTTTGACATTTCTGGCTGCAAGTTGCCTAATCGAATCATTCTCAACACAAATTAAAATTCCTTACTCTCTCTCTTTCCGCGGTAATTGGGCCCAATCCCTCGCCCAAGAACCTAGCGTCCCAGTCCATCTAAAGGCTGCTTCTTTCATCCTCCGCTGCGGGGAGACTGATTTTACTGCCTAAATAGATGGGGTGGGAGCGGGGTGTCTCTTCTCCTCCCTGTTTACAGCCCTGGTCCTGGGACACCATTGCTTGTTGCCTGGGTCGTTGCTCTCTCAGCCTTGAGACGGTACAATTCCTCCCTCCTGCCCAAACTCCGTGGCGGGGGCTGGGGGGGTAGTTTCCTCCAACGGTGCGTCCCCTCGCGTCAGGTCACTTTCCTGCCTCAGCCCCTCGGGCTCCCATCCATTTCAGGATGGAGGTCAAATTCTTCAGCCTACCAGGCCCCTTGGTGACCTGATGGCAGGGAAGTCAACACTCTGGCGTCACACGTACTCCACCGACGGGGGTGGGAACACAGGCGAGTCATAAGCTTCCTGGGCCTCCGTTTTCTCCCTCCGAAAACACAGATGTGAATTGTCATTCCGTGAGAAGATTGTGCGGGGACTGAATGAGGTGAGGCTCACAAGGCGGTGCCCGGCACGTAATAAAAATTTCATTTCGATAGCAGTTGCCATTACTGCCGCCCTCTGCGTCCTTTCCCTGGGCCGCCCTGGTCTGCTCTCGGGCATTTCTGCAAGCGGCTTGTAATTTCCTTCATTTGGAGTTTCTTACCCGGGCGCTTCCTGTGCTCGTCACCGCCTTTGCCCCCTTCCTTTTCTGGCTCTCGCACACTAGGCTGAGTTTTAAAGTCTTCCCGTATCTCTTCTCCCAGGAAGGCTGCCTGGCCTGTCCGCTCCCAGCTGCTTCCCGTCTGCAGGGACGCATTTGCGCAGCACTCTGCCTGCCTGAGACTTAATTACATCCCGCCCCCGCGCAGGGCCGTGTGCTCCTCCCGTACCGGGTACGCCTGAGCACGGCTTGGCATGCTGAACGAGGGGCTCGATAAAGACTGTGGGGTGAATTAAAAAACTAATGATTTCTTTTCATCAGGTGCTCAGAGACCACCTTTGCTTCAGGAAAGCACCCTATTCCAAAAGTATTCTTACCTTGTTTCTTCCTGTATTAAAAAATCCCAGTCTCTAAGGAGTGCTATTAGCTTACTTTCAGTAATGAAACTGAGCTAATCAACTGATAATTAATTACAATTCAATATGCTTCTAAAGGATATTTGTATTTCCAAACAAAGTGCTTGTTAAGACAACGGCATTAATTTTTAGTAAAGGGATTTAAGGACTGCAGGAGTGGTGGGTGTAGAAGGATGAGGCAGAGGACAAACGTTTTCCGGGGGAAGTCCCTAGCCCTGTTCCAGTGACATGAAGTCGGCATCCCGCTCCCATGGAGCATAAGGCTGCAGGCTGCTACGTGAGGCACCCGAAGAGGAGGGCTAGTTGCTGAGATACGTGAATAATATCAGTAAAATGTACTGTGACCATATAAAATAATAAAATCCTGATACACGTGCCAACACACTAGTGAAAGACGCCGGGTACAAAAGTGGTATGTTCTGTGAGTCTCTTTATATGAAATGTCCAGAATGGGCAAGTCCATGAAGACAGAAAAGAGATGGGTGGTTGCCAGGGGCTGAGGGAGCAGGGAGTCACTTCTGATAGCCACTGGTTTCTCTGTGAACTGATAAAAAAACGTCTGGAATGAGATACTGGAGAGGGGTGCACAACCTTGAGAATATACTGAAAGCCACTGAATTATACTCTTTAGATGGGTCAATTTTATGGTGTGTGAATTATACTGCAATAAAAAGTATAAGAAAAAAGTGATACCCCAAAAATATTACCAATAGGAAAAATAGCCTTTCATTTATCATTGCTATTAGAGTTTTCACAAATAGAATCACATTTTCTAAATATGAAGGATTATGTAGCCAGACATTTTAATAGCTTATATAAAACATTTTTTAATTTCTTTTCCTCCAGTTTCCCAGAAGTCTTCTGCAGTACTACAACTACTCATGCATAGACTCTAGAAACTACAATTGTCAGGTAGCTGGTGTTTTTACAATATTTCTGTTTTAAACTTCAATTTTCTTTAAGTAAAATCTATTAGTTCATAATGCTCAATTTAACTCATTCAATAAAAATAAAAACCTGTACTCTTTTAAGTTAAGTTCAAAGGTTCCTATTAACTATTCTATTTCTAAGATGGACATTTTTATCTGTTCACTCTGATGCTGCAGATATGCTATAATTAGTAATATTTTATAGTTCTTTTTATTTTTTATAATGAATAACTTATTATTACTCACCATAAATGTCAGTTGTACCAGGGTATAAATTGAAACATTCTTTAGATAACAGAAAAAAATACTGATTTTTTTCATTGTCATCTCTCAAAATCTTTAGATAACACAAAAGTTGAGAGGTCATTGAAAAAATGGCTATCCAATGTCTACTCTGTAAAGCTATGGCTGTCAGTCTTCTTGAGTGGGAGGGGGTACTTTGAAAACCAGGTGTTGTGAGCACCAGACTTGAAGCAATAGCATGTTCCGCACACGGGCAATCATACTGCAATCCCAGAATAAATGCCGTAGAGTGTCAATAAGGTACACCGGCATTATCATCACCCCATGCCTGTTGGGATGGCTTAACATCAAAAAGGTAAGAGATGATAAGTGTTTAGGATGTGGAGAAAGGGTAAATTATTGCACTGTTGGTGTCATGTAAGTTGGTACAACCACTATGGGAAATAGCACGGAGGCTCCTTAAAAAGTTAAAAACTGCAGGTGACAGAGGAGTCCCACTTCTGGGCTCTCTGTAAACGAAGTGAAATCACTTTCTTGAAGAGGTATCTACACCACCATACCCACTGCAGCATTATCCACGGTCGCCAAGACGTGAAAACAAGCTGGATAAAGAACGCGTGGCACCGACAAGGCCTGTCCAGAAGGTGTGCAGCCATGCACTATGGAGAACAGAGTCGTTCACTGAAGGAGGCACAGGACACAAGAAGCATTGTACAAAGGACAACGACGCCTCAGTCCCCTTCAAAGTAGGCACCTTGGGACCTCACACAGCTCTCCCAATTGCTATCAGCGGCCCTGCTGTATTTTTCTGAATCTCACTAATGGTCTGAAATCCCTTCCCTTTCAAAGGTGATTTTAGTTTGGGGAAAAGCCCGAAGTTGCAGGGCACCAAGCACGGGCTGTAGGGGGACTGAGTTACCTGGGTGATTTGATGTTTTGCCAAAAACCTCTGCACGAGACATGATCCATGAAGGAGGTGCGCTGTCGTGGTGAAACTGCCAGTCACCAGTCGCCCACAGCTGCGGCCTCTGAATCATCCGAATAGTTTCTGTGGAGGAATGTTCCAGCTTCATGCAAAATTTGATGCAGATTCGGTGCTCTACTCACTCAGTCATTTTGAATGCACCGGCCACACAGCGCACACGCTCACTCAGCCGCATCTCCCGCCCCCACTGACTAGTACAGGGAAGTCGCCATTGTTCACTCATGCACATTCCAGTCCACTCTCCTTGGCTGCCAGGCTACATCGAGGTCATATGAACCGTTCTTGAAATATTACAATGGCTGGACTTTTTCCAGACAGACCTCGTATATACAGTGGAATATTGATCAGCCACAAAAAAGAAGGGAATCCTGCCATTTGTGACAACATAGATGGACCTTGAGGGCCTGATGCTAAGTAAAATGAATCAAAGACAGAGAAAGACAAGTACTGTATGATCTCACTTATAGGTTGAATCTAAAAAAACAAATTTATAGACATAGAGAACAGATTGGTAGTTGCCAGAGGTGGGCATGGGGGTTGGGCAAAATGGGTTAGGGTGGTCAAAAGGGACCAGCTTCCACTTATAAACTCTGGGTATATAATACAAAAGCCTGGTTACTAAAGGTAACAATATTATATAGTGTATTTGAACTTCTCTGTCTTGTGCACAGCTAGATCTCTAGTGCCAAGAACAAGTGGGCCTTTAATAAGCACTTGCTGACTGAATGAACGAAGCAGGTCATTGCCAAGGGACAGAGAACACAGTGCATAGAACATCTGCAAAACCTTTGGATTTGCATATTGAGAAACACAGACTAATGTGGCGAGTAACCACGTCTTCCCGCTTTTCCTACCTGCAGTTTCCTCACTTTAACGAGTCCTGAGGCAAAGACTCAAGAATCCCGCTGTCTTTTATGTTCATGGCTGACTCACTGTGACTACAGCTTCCATGATGCTAGACTGGATTTGCTCTGGAATCTCTTTACTGGGGATTTTATCTCACCTAATGCCGCTCATGAATATGAACAAGAAATTGGTCTGCCGCTGTTGCAGGTTCAAGGACCAGCCCTTTAGCGACAGGACGATGGGCAGAACAGCTGAAAGGACTGTGAGCAGCACCGTTGTGGCTGCCTCCAGAAAGACATGACCCAGGCTCTGCAGCGCTGTGACTGCACAGCTTGTAAACTGCCTAGTTAAGTCTGGACTCAAACTGTGTTACCCACTTTTAAACTGTGTTAAATTTCTTCACACTTTTAGAGTTGCTAGGGTGAGACCATTTACTGCGACAAAAAGATTACTTTTGAGCTGGTCTTTTACTTTAAGTAAGCAATATTTCTTCTTTAAGGATTCTAACAAAAGAGGGCTATAGTTTATTACTTACGGATGAGAACACAAGGATGCTGAGCCCTGGTGGCTTCTAAGAGGAGCCACCAGGAGCGCGTGTGCACCGCAGCACATAGCAGGTGTTGGGAGGCTGTATAGAGAAATCATTAGGGCCCGGGACCTGGCTGGGTGGCACAGTTGGTTGAAGCATCGCCCTGTAATCAAAAGGTTGAGGGTTTGATTCCCAGTCAGGGCACATGTGTAGGCTGTGGGTTCAATGCTCAGTCCAGGCGTGTATGGGAGGCAACTGACTGATGCTTCTCTCTTGCATCAGTGTTTTTCTCTTCCTTCCTCTCTCTCTAAAGCAATGAAGAAAAAAGTCTTTGGGTGAGGTGAAAAAAAAAAAAGGAAAGAAAAGAAATTATTAGAATCATGGGGCCTACAAACTGCAACTTCAGATCATGAGTACATATTCAAAAGTACATTTGGGCACTTGATAAAACTGAATGTGAAACTATTTTCTCCTAATTTAGATGAGTTTAAACAGTTATCTTTATTTAATAACAACAATAATAATTTTGGAAATTAGTGCTTGTCATAGGGTTTGGCAGCCATGACAGTAGCTATTAGAGATTGATTTTTTTAAAAACACCCAAAAGAATATTTCTCTTAAAATTGCGTCCATGTACATATTTTTAAGGTCCTTCTCCAAGATGTTTTCATATTCTTTTTTTCCCACTTTGTATGACATTCCATTCCCATCTTCTTCTGGAAGTTCGGGTTTAGGCCAGCAGCAATTCCCTAAATTTGTCTCCACCTTTCACATTTCATTCCGTAAAGATCTCTTGAGATTTTTGGCATCTACAGTCCACTTAATTCTGCTTTGAAATCTTTAACTAATGGTTCAGTCCCATAAGACCCATCAAACTTCCCAGGTCTTTACTGAAGTGCAGACATTGGCGTTCTCTTTGATTTTACTGAGCTCTTGGGAGGTGTGCTCCCTGGAGGTGGCACTCGATTTCTGGGGACAAAGGCAGGTGATATGGGAAAGGCCACTCTGAATTTTCAGACTAGCCCGAAAATTGACATTGGTCCACTCTCTTTGTAGAAAAGATTCTACCTTTGTTCAAAGTGGAATTATTTCATTCCTTACAATAACATCAGAGACAGTTTTGTTGTTATTTACATTCAGTTCCCTGCCCTAAGTCAAAGAATTAATTCTTGCAGGAGGGATTTTAGAAATGATCTATTTTGTACCCTATAGACAGTGACTTGGATTTTTTTTTTTTTTTTGGAAGCCTTTAGTTGTACCTCTGTAAGAATTACAAGGGAAGGCAATAGGCAACTACGAAATAATTTTGTTACTTTTTGGGGAACCTTTAGTCACTTCTCCTTCCTATTCTCTCGCCTCCACATTTCTCTGTGCCTGTGACTACCTTCTGAATCAAACTTCCTTTCCCTCTCAAACTTCCCCATTGTGAATTCTGGACACCTCGCCATAGGACATCCACGCCATTTCTTTGCTTTAATTAAAATTTGACTTTCTCTGTGAAGACACTGCTTCCCTTGAAATGCATTCTGGGGGAGGCTGGCTACTTTTCCAAAGCTAGGGGATCACGAAATTGGGAAGTGGGTTTGCATGTTTTTAGCTTCACACTGCCTGTTCCAGTTCATGGCTTCTGTACCTTAGTAAAAAAACAAACAAACAAAAAAAAACAACCAACGAACCAAACAAAAAAAACCCTCCTTCTGTGAGTATCTTTCCATTAATCTACATCATCTTTTAACAACTACCATTACATTAATTTCCAAAACTTCCTCTCCACCCAAGTCCTATTATTGTTTTTCTTGGCTCCCCATCTGTGCCCATTTGGTGGCCCCTCTAACATCTAACCTCATAAATTCTTCATTTCCTCAGCTTTGACAACCTGTACTTCTTTTTGTATTCAAACTTCCACAGCCCTTACCCCCGACATTTTTAATGTTCTCAGGTGTTCCGATTCAAAAATCCCAAGTTTCAATATCCTTATTCTCTGGTTCCTATTTTCACTGTTTAAAATTTCTTATTTCTTATATCTGTTTTACCTGTTTTCTGACTTCAGACTGATCCAGGCCTCTTATCTCTTTTCCATATTCATCAATCATTCCTCTCTTGACTGTCTTATTTGACTAAATCATATGGTGTGTGATATGGGACAACACAAGATACGACTAAACTCAAGCCAATACACCCCACTTCCTTTCCGCTGACACAAAGGCCCAGAGAAGTCCACGGCAGTGCCACTGGACACCTCTCCACTCTTAAGCCCGAGCTGCTGGGCACTGCTGGGGAGGACCCGACCACCAGGAAGTGGGTGCTACTGCAAATGGGCCGCCTCTAATCTCAGCAGTAGCCCCAGGAGGGACGACGATCATTCCACGTGATGCTATTTGGCGTCCTCTTACACCCTCTTCTCCAACTCCCCTCGGGTTTCCTGTTCCAGCGTACACTCCTTTAGCCTCAGAAGACTACCTGACCTTCCACCCTCAGGTGAAAGGAAAAGACCTCAGAAGCAACACGCCACGAACACAGGAAGCACATCTTCTTTTAGTCACTTACTACCCACCCCTATGACACATGTATCTTCTTTGGTTTTCTCTCACTTATCCACTCTCACTGTCTTCCACCTCGGGTCTGGGGCTAGTCCTTTTCCCGTGCTTTGGATACCATTCCCGCCTGCCACATTTTTTTGGTTGCTTCTCCCTTTCTAACACTTCAGGCCTGCTCGTTCTCTTGATCCTTCTGCTCAGCGTATACAAGCAGGCTCACGGCTCTCCCATCGTGAGACACGTCCGCCTCTAGCTTTTGTTCTTCCTTTCCCAGTCAAGCGACCTTTCAGGTGCTTGCTCTCTGCCCTGATCATCACCCATTCCCTCCTGAACCCATTTCTGGCTTTCACACCTTTCCCTCTGTCGAAGGTATCCCTGCTCCTTTACTAAGTTCAATGAAAACATGCCAATGCCCTTTTATGTGACTTTCCTGCAGTATTCTAAGAGGAGTTGGCCACTCCTCTAAGACTTTTTTCTTTCTTGACTTTGGCAACACCAGTCCCTGCTGCACTGCCCTTCCTCTGAGTCCTCCTCTCCCCTCATTAGGCCTGTCCGTGGTCCCCCACCTGCTCTGCTGACCTCCCAGTGCAGCTGCTCACTGTTACCAGGCAGTTTTCCGAAATGCACATGGGAGTGTGCTGATTCCCTGCAAAAACAATCAATAGTTCTCCCTTGAAGCCAAGGCGAAATCCGTACTCTTCAACAAGATACAGGGGTTCTTCATAGCCTGAGTTCCCCACCCTGCTCCCGCGTCATATCTCAAGTCCCTCCCCCGACTCTCTGTCCTCGTGCTGTTCTAGCTACTTGTAGGTCATCAGCCGTGCCACGTCCTCTCCAGACGATGCCTTCACCCAAGTTCTTTCACCACATGGATGGTGTCCACTCATTCTTTAAGGCACAGTGCAGTCACCTTTTTCTTTAAGAAGGCTTCCTACACTTGCCCGCCTTGGTCTGTGTAGGTCTACATATTTATGCTCCTGTAAGTCTACGCCTGCTTCCACCAGACTATATGATATTGCTCATCGCACGTGGCTTTGCAGTGATTTATATTCTGTTTCCCCCATTGGATTGTGAGCTTCTTGATGGGAGAGGCTACGTTGCTCACCTTTGAACCTTCAGCCCCAGCATGGTGTCCTGTATACTGTAGGTGCTCAATAAGTATGAGAGAATCAATTCGGAACAATACCCACACCCACTGCTTAGAAGCTGGTATTACTATATAAGCGATTTGGACAGAATCATTGAGAAACTAAGAGCCAGAAATTATTCACGACTTTACAGTGTCTCTCAGTATTACCTCGTAGGTGACCACCCCTCATTTTTAGAAATCTTGCGTCGCTCCCAGGAAAAATAATACAACCATAGATAGCATGAAGGGGCTAGTCCTACCTTCTGAGTTCGTCGTTCTGCAATTTCCACGGGCTGTTGTCCTGACTTTACCAAGCTCGGAAGATGTAAATGTGTATGTATGCCACACACTTGTTTAACAAATACGTACCCCTTGGGAAGGAGTCACTTTTAAAAATAAATAAGCTTGTAAACTGAGAGGTGAGTGATTATGTGTTCTCAATTTCCTAGTTTTACCCTAAATCCGGAATAATGCTTCCTCTCCCCGAGTAAAGGGAAGCTTAATATGAGAGGCCTCTGCTTTGTGATAGCCTTTCCGGGGACTTCCGTCACTTTCCACAGTTCAGTTCAGTCAGTCATATTCGCTGAGAGAGAATTTTTGCTGCTTTGGTAAATGCATTCATGAAAAATAAGTTCTCAGCAATGGGAGCCTGTTTGTTTTTTCACTTTAAAAGTCCATGCTGGCGTCGCGGTTCCGCTGCATGACGTCCTCAGAGCACCAGGTTCTGCCCTGCCCCCTGCGACTGAGGTGCGCTCCTCATCTGGCGGCTCAGGAGGGCTTGTCGTCATACCCACCAACCAGTGGGGACAGCCTGTCCTAGAAGCAATTGTCTAGTCCCTTGGCACGGCAATCCCAAGGAGGCTCAGAAGTGCAACCTTTATTCTGAATGGCCAGGAAACACCCTCCGTCCAAAAAACTGGGGTTCGGTTTCCATAAAGAAAGGAGAGAACGGATATTATCACACACTTGGCTGTCTGTCCCACCTACCCTTCCTCCTAAATACTTTTATTCCTTTCACAGTGATTTACAGTCCCTCTCTAAAGCCCAGAGGTGTGTCTTTATAAATTAAGGAAAAAGTTATCAGCTTTCCTACATATACAACCAGATAAAACCACCATACAGTGCAAATAGGATACCTGTAATAATCCCCTTTGGAAAGGCAAGACTAGGAAACATACAGACACCCCAGGTTTTTACTAATTATAAAGCCCCGGAGACTATCAAACCCAACCACGTCCTGTCCTGGAAACAGCAGGGTTCCTGGTGTAGCCTCTGGCTGTGTTGTCTGGAGGAACTTGCTTGTTTGCTGTCCTCCATGTCCCTGGTTTTATTTTCAGAGTAGAATGAATCTAATGGACTTTCAGAGCCCATTTTCCATCACAGGGAATACACCCCTTCAGCGGGAAGGGGCCTGGGGCGTACACAGCTTCTGCAGCTGCCCCCTGGCTGTGCAGGTTCGGGGTTCAGTGTTTAGTGCAGAAGTAGGTTAGAGGGGTTGATGGTGCCAATCAATGACAGAGAGTGTAGGAGGAGAAGCAGGCTTGGAAACAGTGCTTATATAGCAAAGGCATGTCTTGTGAAATAGTAGAATAGATTAATCTTCTCAGTGGCAAAAATACAGGCACCATTCTGATTGAGTGACCCAGAGAAAATGGTCTGAGGTTTGACGTCAAAACTAAAGGACCTTCTTGTTATTGGTAGAAGTTCTCCTTAGACAGGTGAGCCCAGAGGAGAGACTGCTCACTGGTACAGCGAGAGCAGAGCATTACAGAGCTAGGGAGACCCTGTCCTGTCCTGACAGTGTCATCTGCATTTATGTGCCCACTTGGGGACTTTGGGAGCCAAGGGACTCTAGGTTAGGACATGCAACATCTACTCCTGATTGATGTAGTCACGCAATTTTGCATTCTTGACTAATAAAATCATACATATAGTCTAACCTCTGTCTGTGTGCTTTCTCTTTGTAATTTTATACGTTACTAAAAGTATCGTGTGTGGGGTGTGTGTGTAACTTAATAAAGGTCGATGACACTAAACCACTTAATCGTTTTATCCAGTTATAAACAATGAATAATTGCGAGCTACATGCAATCAAGTGGGGGTAAAATACAATTAAGGAATCTGATTGCCAGTTATTTATTTTTAAAACAGATTCTTTAGTTCAGACACATTAAATCAAACACTAGTTAATGTGAACAGAGTCAAATTTTTCGTGGCTAGTAAGAAGTTTTTATATCTGAAACATTTAGGGGCTTCTCAATGTCCTGTGTACTAAAATTTTTATTTTCCAATAATTTAATAAGAATGAGCAGAATATTAAATTTTGATCTCATAATCATTAATAGAGATGTTAATGTATGAAATCTAATACTTCTTTTAAGGTATGAATGTTGATCCAATTCATAATTTCAATGAAAAAGGAGTATCTAAGAGAAACTTTCATTATTCAACCACAGCAATGACACAGAGCAGTTTCAGCAACAGGGGTAGTAATCTTCCTGGACAACGGTGGACTTCGTAAGGTAGGTGAATGAATGATGTCACTGGTAGCTGCTACGTTTACAGGAATGAGTGTAACGTAAGAGCTCAGGGCACAGGCACAATGATGTCACTGTTAGCTGCTGGGTTTGCAGGAATGGGTGTAATGTAAGAGCTCAGGGCACAGGCTCAATGATGTCACTGTTAGCTGCTGAGTTTGCAGGAATGGGTGTAACGTAAGAGCTCAGGGCACAGGCTCAATGATGTCACTGTTAGCTGCTGGGTTTACAGGAATGGGTGTAACGTAAGAGCTCAGGGCACAGGCTCAATGATGTCACTGTTAGCTGCTGGGTTTACAGGAATGGGTGTAACGTAAGAGCTCAGGGCACAGGCTCAATGATGTCACTGTTAGCTGCTGGGTTTACAGGAATGGGTGTAACGTAAGAGTTCAGAGCACAGGTTCAAGGGCAACATTAAAAAAACGTTTAGTTGCTTTTGCTCTTATTCTTGTTGTATATGAAGTAGATGCAACAAAAAGGTGTGTTTCTATTTAGTCACAGAAACCCATAAAATGTGGAAAATTAATGACCATAATGAAATATTTTTTGTTTTATGCATATTAATTTAAAATATAGCACAATGGGCCACCATTTATTTCTCAATATTAGCAAAATACAAGAAAAAATAAAAATCATGAGTTGAAGTTCTTCAATCAAACTGAAGTTGGTTGCAACAGTAAAAAGAAAAACAACACAAAATTTTAAAGAAAATTTATCTTTCCAAACATAGCTGCAGGATTCCTATGTAAAACAGTTTTTCAAAGAAACTTTCACTGCTGTATTTTTCTGCATGCTTTGAAGAAAAAATTAGTGAACTGTTGATCAACTGTAATTTAGATTTAATATTATGTGTATTTTTAAAGGAAGGTGGAGAAAGGGCACCAAAACCTCTAGGAAGTTAAAAACTGTGAATGTCCACCTGTAGCATGAGTGCAAATCTACGTATTAGAATTTCCTTACATCATAATTTTTAAAGTATAATTATTCTAAAAAAGTCAACCGATTTGGGAAAAAAAACATTACGATATACCAGTACACAGGTATGTTTGAATACATACATATTCTTTATTAGAAACTAGGTAACCTGGGTTCTGTACAATTTTGCATGTGGCCATTCATTTGTTTATATACCAACAACTAACAGAAACATTTCTGAGGCCACCAATACCCAACATATTTTTAATTGGTGAATCCATCCATCTCTGTGTTAACACATCTTGGTTATCACACCAATTCACAGTTAAGAGGCATCTAAACGTGGTGCTGGGCCTGGAAACTAGTATTCAAAAGCCCCAGTACCAGGAATGCAAGGTGAAATGTCAGCACTCCGTAAGCATGCAGGTGTGCGAAGCAATGGTTCCTTAACCCGAGAGTCTACAGCAGGCCCTGTGGACTGAGGGGTGCACAGCATTTGCAGTACAACTTGAGGCTGAGGCCCGACCCCTTCCTGGCCACTCCTCCATCCCAGGGAGACGCAGGCCTCAGCGGTGACCACTGCAGATGTCCCACCAATGGCGCTGGTTGGTCACCACTGAATGTGGAGACAGAAATGAACAGACACCTGACGTCAGTAAATTGTGCCCATCCGCAGAGTGGAGGGTCTGCCTAGCAGTCAGGTGCGTATCGCTGCGGCACAGTTTATCCGCTAACTTTAGCCAACACGCTAGTAAACCCAGGACGTGGGGCACAGGAGTGGAGTCGGCAATTTCAGTCCGAGGGAACCACACAGACTGCGGATCTAGCAATGAGTGCATAAATCTCCAATTTACAGGTTTTTTTCCTTTTAAAATATTTTGTAGTATCATGAAAACATGATGCAAATCCCAAGGGGAATTTGCCTAGCGCTTTGACAAAGCTTTACCTTGCTGCCCAATTAGAAAACGCACGCAAGAAGGTCTTCTAAAAACTGGCGAAGAGCCTTGGCCAGGTGGCTCGGTTTGATGGAGCACTGTCCTGTGCACCAGAAGGCTGCAGGTTTGATTCCCGGGCGGGGCACATACCTGGGCTGCAGGTTCAATTCTTGGTCCGGGTGCATACGGGAGACAAACGATTAATGTTTCTCATATCAACATTTCTCTCTCCCTCCTTCTCTCTCAAATCAATGAATATAGCCTCAGGTGAGAATTTTTAAAAAAATTCACTGAAACTGAGGCATAACAGTAGCTTGGACGCCTGCTGAAGCTCTCCAAACTGGCTTCGTGTCTCTGTGTTCACTCCTGGGTCAGGCTCCTGGCTGCCGACTTTCATCGCCTTCTTGTTTGGTTCTCGAGGATCCACAGCAGCCAATGCACCTTTTCAAGTTTGCACCAACTGTGGCTTCTCTCACGGGTGTGGATTCCTGACCTGTTGATTCCTGACAACTAGCTCTGGGCATGGGACTTCCTTTTCCTCCTTGTAACAATTCCCAACTTGTCTCGCACTTTACCGAAACTGGTTTCCTGCTTGGAGTCTGCCATCGTGGGCCTTCGTTCCCAGGAATGAAAGCGGAGGGCCGGTGGCGGATAGCTGCCAGAATTCACACTGTCACCTCCTCTGTGCTACTCTGTCCTTATAAAGTGGTCACAACGGGTCTCATCTGTGCTCACCACAATTTCATTGTACAGCGAGTTACTCATTCCCATTTTATTGGTAAGAAAACTGAGACGCAAAGAAGCCAAATAGTTTACTTAATACTAAACAGTGATGATTCGATCATCTGAAAGCTAGTTTTGAAGAATTTAACTTCCTCAAAATTCATGTTTTAAGAAATGTAATAGTCTTTAAAGGAATGATTGTGCTCTGTTTTAAAAAGTCTTTGTTCTTCTTTCATTAATAGTTGAAACAGGCAAGTGTATTTGTATTAAATTGTCGGATATATTGAACTGTTGAAACCTCTGCCTTTCCTTTCTTCCTTCTTTCCTTCACCCAGACATTTATTGAGTGTGGCCAGGTATCAGTCAACAATCGAGTACATTGCTGAAGAATTTATTTGTAAGAAAGACATAATTTCTGCTGTCAAGGGGCTGTCTGGTGAGAAAAAATACACTTGACAAATGATTATACCTCCATAGTTTTTCCATAAAAATAATTACCATGAAAACCACCACCTTCTGAAATCATATTGTTTACATAAATTTTACAAATGCATTGTCTGGGTCCTTATTAGGATGTGAGTACCACGAGGATAGGCACTCGGTCTTATGCCTTGCTGTACTTCCTGTGCCTTGGAAACAGTCCGAGCTTGCAGACTATACACGATAGACATGTGTAGTAACAAAAAGATGTTTGTTCTCTTCTAGGCTTTTTAATAACTATTAGTCATATTAGGTTTCTAGTGAATGAAAGCTACTTATCAGATACAGGAATTCAATGTATTTCTCTTAAAGTTTGGGTTCTTTTAAGTTGAATTTCTTTTGCAAGTTTTCTATCCTTTTTAAGCAGACGATTTGTGCTGTATTATTTAACAGACACGCAATATTTTATGTGTAGAATTCCTTTCATTTATTTAACATGTGGCACATGAATGATGCCACTAGTGTGTGGGTTCCTGAGAGCCAATTTCAAAATTAAACACACATGCCTAAGAAATAATGTGTAAAAGTTAATCTCATGAACTCCCACTGTTCCTTTAAAAAAGAAAACCTGGGAAAATTTTCCATCTTGGCACAAACTTAAAGTACTGAACTTTATTTACAAAAAAATCAATAACAAAAAAGTCTAAGGAGAATAAAAGGTAGAGACACACTCACTGAAACAGGACAGAAGTTGGTTTAAACTCTCACATGCATTTTCGTAGACTGCTTATTTCTGTGGGTTAGTAAGTTAGATGTGATAATTTTATTGTTATTATTTGCTTATTCTTTCAGCTTTTTTATTTTTATAAAGTCTCAGGAAAAGAAAAACTCCTAACTCATAATATGCCTTCTGTCCCTATGACTAATAAACACCAAGTAAAGACATAGTGCTAATCTGGTTTCGTGTACTTAGAAACGAAACATTTAAGTTTGAAAAGGAAATTGTTAAGATTCTTATGAGGTAAACAAATATAGACTGTACATACATAAATATGTATGCTATATATATGGCTAGGTATTAAAAAAACTAGAGAAGAAAAAATGCTGTCCAATTTTTTCTCTGAAGAAGGGAAAGTAAGGTCAATGAATGAAAACAAAAATAGTAGATATTAGTATACTTAATTATATAATTGGAAAAGTCTACTAAGTTTTCTTTTTGTGTTAATGTATAATCACAATTTCTATCATCTGTTGAATACTTGTTACAGGAATTGTTCTAAATGTTTTATATGTTAATGTCTTTAAATCATCTAAGGAATACATATGAGGTACTTATACAGGGTCTGGCAGAAGTAACGCCTGCATGAGCGTGGTTGGTAGGGTAATACTATGGGTGTAATAATTTACAGTTTTGATTTGAACATTTCACCTAAAATGTTACATGGTGTGCTTGGATGTGATACTGTTATGTTACAGAATTCCATGCTTATGATTTTGTAATAAAACACGGTGTTATTTGTGCCGGACCCTGTATTTAACAGGTGAAGAAACTGGTTTATGGGCAATATGTCTAGATTTGAACCTAATCTATCTGATTTCAAAACCATTCATTTAGCCACTACGCCATATTGAAAGGGTTATCTGGGATTATATAGGAATGGTAAAACAGAAACAATGAACTGTTTGGGAGAAATGTTTTATTTTATAATGTAACCATGTGAGTTTTCTGTTGTGCTTATGAAGGACAACACTGTGGTATGAATTGTGAGGGCAAATCCTGTAGCAACGACCTTAATATGCTTCACTGAATGCAAACAGCCCAAACGCGCCATGTTATATCTTCTCGCCACTGCTAAGGAAGTCAGGCTGACCTTGTTTTAATTAAAGACAAGGAAACTGCTGATAAAGCCATGGCCGACATAGGACATTCCATCCACTTCTCACGGCTCAGATTAGCCAAACAGAGATAAAGTTTTATGGACGCATGCATGTGTATTTAACAGATACACAAAAACTTGGAGATTAAGCACCTCAGTCCCCTAGGTTTCTTTAACCCTTGGATTATCCATGCTACTGTGTTATCTAACATTCATTTTCACATGGGCAGCAGAAAGACTACATACAATGTACACTTCAAAGTGTGTGAGGCCTTGGATTGTCTCCACGTACTATGTGCTAACTGATCAGTGAGGGAGTTATTTCAAGTTGTTTTCCACTGGATACTCCATGGCTGCTGGGGCCACTAGAGAAACGCTGTACCAGGGGTGTCCAACCCACAGCCCGCGGGCCGCATGTGGTCCAGAAGGGCTGGGAATGCAGCCCAACACAAAATCGTAACTGTACTTAAACCATGATGAAATTTCTTTGTGATTACGTGTCACAGTGTATTTAATGTGTGGCCCAAGACAACACTTCTTCTTCCAGTGTGGCCCAGAGATGCCAAAAGGTTGGACAGCCCCACATGCAAAGCTTACACACAGTACGAGGCTCGGGTTGACTCCATCCGCAAAGTTGGGCTAAACTTTGGTAGAGACGCTCTCTCTTACTTTGAAGAGATTCTATTAATGAGATGATTGGTCCAAATGACTCTTGCACATTTCCTCATAGCATTATTTTACTTTTTTTACCCAGACTATGGGCTTTTTTAATTATAATTACATAGACATGTAATGATAATACCCTCAACAGGCACTAGATTAATGGTTAGACACATTACAAAATATTTGCCAGGAAAGCATAATAAGGAGTGATATATTAATGGAACTATGAAATTAAATTTTGCTTAATCTTAATGAATATAATTAAAAATAATTTATTTATTCTAGGTAATTTTTATCTACAATTAAAATGATTCTCCAGAAATATAAAGGCTAATGGAGTTTTCTGAACCTTTATAGGCAAACAGATGTAAAATCAGGTTGACCCTAGAGAGCACCTCTTGGGTGGCAGCTTTCACTAAAACATACAAAAACACGCTGACGAAAATGGCTTTCCCGGTCTCATTGTCACTCATCTGGTACTTTTGGTAGAAAGGAAGTAAGGACCTTAGCGCAGGTTCCAAAGTGGGCCAAGGGGGACAGTGAAGTACCTGGGATCGAATCCTAATTTTATCAGTTCCCTAAAAAGTCTGCCCACCTCTATTCATCTCTTTCTGCTCACTTGGTAAATGCGAACAATACCATCTTACTTGAAGCGTTAGAGATACAAGTAAAAGTGAACGGCTGATAAGAGATACATATGACAGCTCTAATGGCTAACAATAATCAACCTTGAAGTTCAATCTTTAAAAAAGTTTCCTTTTTCTAACAAGTGTGTACCGAACAGAATGGCAACTACAGTGCAATGGATGTCCTCGTGCAAAGCGAAAATACTTACTGGTCAATGTTTGTTAATGCGAAAACAATGATATATTTACATAGTCTTTTTAAAATCATTTTCAGTGAATGGAGTATGACTACATATATTGTCTTGTGAATTTCTTATTGCTGGCAGATGAGGCAAAGAAGATGAAAACTATTAATTTAAGTGGAAATTTGTGAGAGTATGCTCCCTGGAAAAAAAGCCAGAACCCATTTCTGCATGCCAGAAGTAAGTACAAAGTTGAAGACCCCTCTTGTCTAGGTGAGATGCTGTCTGTGTTCAGGAAGGTGTCGCTTACACTGGCAGGGACTTCACGGAGGAGTGAGGAGACAGTGCTATGGACGGAAGGAAGAACCTGAATGAGTCACCCAAGCAGGAAGGCACGAGGTTTTCATGCAGAGCGAGTCATCAGGTTGGTAAAAGCAGTGTTTCCCAAGCCGGGGACCCCTAAATTATTGACAGTGATTCATAAATATGTTATATGTATGAGGCATTTTTCCTGCTTTATTCCTTTCAATCACACTTGGTAATTGATATTATTCTGTATTAGTTTCAGGGGAACAGCATAGTGGTTAGACAATCGTAAACTTTACAAAGTGTTTCCCCCGATATTTCCAGTTCCCACCTGGCACTACACGTAGTTACTGCAATAGTAGTGACTATATTCCCTGTGCTGCACTTTACCTCCCTGTGACTGTTTTGTGACAACCAGTCTCTGCTTCTCAACCCCTTCACCTTTTCCACCCAGCTCTCCTAGCCCCAACCCCCCGGCAACCATCAGTGTGCTCTCTGGGTCTGTTTCTATTTGGTTCGTTCATTTACATTGTTCTTTAAGATTCCACACATCAGCGAAATCATATGGTATTTGTCTTTCTCTGACTGGCTTATTTCGTTTACCATAATACCCTTTAGGTTCATCCACTTTGTCACAAAGAGTATTTCATTCTTTTCATGGCCAAGTCATATTCCCTTGTATCCAGGAACCATCACTTCTTTATCCACTTGTCTATTCTTGGGCACTCGGGCTGCTTCCATAGCTTAACTATTGTAAATAACACTGCGATGAACATAGGGGTGCATATATTCTTTTGAGTAAGTTTTGTGTTTCTTTGGATTTATACCCAGAAGAGGAATTGCTAGGTCATAGGGCGGTCCAGCTTTTAATTTTTGAGGGCTCTCCATACTATGTCCCACAGTGGCTGCACCCATCTGCATTCTCACCGACAGTGCACGAGGGTTCCCTTTTCTCCATGTCCTCACCAGACCTTGTTTGCTGATTTGTTGATGACAGCCATTCTGACCCGTGTGAGGCGATATCTCATGGTGGTTTTAATTTGCATTTTTCTGATAGTTAATGATGTTGAGCATTTTCTAGTATGTCCTCTTTGTAGAAGCGCCTATTCAGGTCCTGTGCCCATTTTTTAAGTGGATTGTTTGGTTTTTTGGTGTTGAGTTTTGTAAGTTCTTTATAAATTTTGGATGTTAACTCCTTGTCAGATGTACAGTTGGGGAATATGCTCTCCCATTCGGTGGGCTGTCTTTTCATTTTTTTGATGATACCTCTGCTGTGCAAACATTTTAGTTTGATGTAGTCCCATTTGTTTTTTCCTTTGTTTCCCTCACCCAGGGTGATAGAGCAGAAAAATATTGCTATGAGAAGTGCCCGAGATTTTATTGCCTATGTTTTCATCTAGGATTTTTATGGTTTTGAGTCTAACATTTAAGTCTTTAATCCATTTCAAGTTTATTCTTATGTATGATGTAAGAACGTTGTCTAGTTTCATTTTTTGCATGTATGTTTCCAATACTGTTGCAAAAATAGTATCCCAACACTATTTATTGAATAGATTATCTTTGCCCCATTGTATGTTTTTGCCTCCTTTGTCAAATATTAATTGGCTGTAAAGGTGCGGGTTTATTTCTGGGCTTTCTCTTCCATTGATACATATCTCTTTATGCCAGTACCATGCTACTTTGATTATTATGGCCTTGTAGCATAGTTTGAGATCAGGTAAGATGATTTCTCAATCTTTGTTCCTCTTTCTCAACATTGCTGTGGTATTCAGGGTCTTTTGTGGTTCCATACAAATTTTTGGAATATTTGTTCTAGTTCTGTGAAATATACCATTGCTATCTTGATAGGAATTGCACTGAATCCATAGATTGCTCTGGGCAGTGTGGACCTTTTAATGGTGTTAATCTTCCTATCCATGAACACGGTATGTGCTTTCGCTTGTATTTGTTTCTTTTCAATTTCTGTGTTCAGTGTCTTATAATTTTCTGAGTACAGGTCTTTTACATACTTGGTTAAACTTATTCCTAGGTAGTTTATTCTTTTTGAAGCAATTGTGAATGGGGCTGTTTTCTTATTTTCCTTTTCCAATATGTAGTTCATGATTTGAGTATAAAAACACAACTGGTTTTTGTATACATTTTTTTTTTTGTATCTCGCTACTTTACTGAATTCACTTATTAGATCTAGTAGTTTGTTTGGTGGAATTTTTAGGGTTCTCTATACACAGTATCATGTCATCAGCAAATAATGACAATTTTACTTCATTCTTTTCAATTTGGATGCCTTTTATTTCTTCTTCTTGTCTGATTGCTGTGGCTAGGACTTCCAGTACTATGGTAAATAAGAGTGGTGAGAGCGGACATCCCCGTCTTATTCCCGATCTTAAGGGAAATACTCATTTTAGTTGTAATTACAGTTTGGTCCTGGGCAGAGGTGAGTGTAACTTGCACTTATTATGCTGCCATATGGGATCTCCCACTATCAGTATTTCTGATTTTGGCAAGAATTTTTGAAAACTCTATGAACCCAGTCCTTTCAGGGTTTTTATGGGGGCTTCATTACACAGGCATGGCTGTTTAAGTCACTGCCTTTTGGCGATTCTACATCAGACATTTTTTCTGGACAGAAAAAACATCAAACACATTTATGTGCATCAGTTTCCTACGGCTGCTGTAACAAAGGGCCATGAACTGGATGGATTAACACAACGGAAATTTATCCTCTCACAGTTCTGGAGACTGAAAGTCCAAAATGAAGCCATCCACAGGCCACTCCTTTCTTGAAGGTTCTAGGAAACAGCCCTTCCTGGCCTCTCCCTGGCTGCTGGTGGTCGTCGGCAACCCTGAGCTTTCCGCAGCTCTGCGCCAGGTCACTCCCGTCTGTGCCTCCCTCCACAGGGCCTCCTCTGTGGGCACACTTGGGCCCCTCTTTTCCTTTTATAATAGAAACACCAGTCTTGTGTGACTTAGGGCTCATCTGATTTCAGTATGACCTCATTTGAACGTGATTACATCTACAAAGGCCTCACTTCCAAACAAGGTCACAAGGTACCATCAGGGACAAAACTCAACCCACAGCAGTGTGTGCATGAGATCCATGTAGATGCTGGAATTTTTAAAAAGTAAAGAATTATTAAATGGTATTTTGGAACCGAAAATAGCTTTTCATTCCTATATTTTTGTCAATTAATGGGTATTAAAAGAAGAAATCTCTCAGGTAGGAGTCACAAGTCTAAGGATTTTTTTTTTTAATGATAAAAGAGCTGTACACATCAAAAAGTTTGGGACTCAGTGGTAGAGTCTGTGTCAGGAATAGAATGAGGTAAAACTAGCAAGTAAGCTAAAGTAAAAATTATGTGTAGAGGGGCTTTGATAACAAGTGAGGACTCTGGGGCTCATTTGTCAGGCAAGGAGGCTCGCTAGTGATTTCCTGAGCAGGTGACATGCATGCAGGTAGACGCCATTGCGATGCATAAAAAAGAGCTCTGAACCAGTGATCCATCCATCGAGGCATTAGGAAAACTGGCCAGGCGCAGGGTGCGCTGGAGAAGTGTGAGTGTGGAGAGGAGACCGGGTGTGACGTGAGCCGGATCTTATGGGGCGACTCTGAGAGTGGAGAGACTGGGTCACACGGCAGACCCAGGAAGGGGGACGGAGGTCTGGCCCATGTGCTGGTGAGTATCTCTGTGTGTGCGTGGCGCATTTGCATGCTGGGTTCGTGGACGTTTGGGGGCATCCGTGTGAATTAGGGGGTTTATATGGTGTGTAGCTCTTTTAAAATTCAAGAGTACTTTTGGTTTCACTTGGTACATTTAATATATTGACTTGCTGATTTGCTTTCCATGTATAAATGCAGTATTTCTCTAAAGGGAAAATTTTAAATAAATGATTTTGACTAGTCTACTTTCTTTCACACAGTAGGCACTCAAATATTTCTTGGCTGGTAAACATCAACATTTTAGCCATTCCAAAACTGGGTCAAATTTGTTAATGCAAACTGAATTTGTATTTCGTGTCTGTGTTTGATGCTTAGGAGAAAAAGTAGCAGAGTGAAAAAGGTAGAGAAGTATCAGTAGTTGGAGGAAAACAAGGTTTCAGTTTGGTGAAGAAACTGTAAATAGGTACTAAGCTGGTCTAAGTGATTTTAAGTCCCCAAGGCAGAACACACTCTATCTATTGATCCTGACAGGCTCTGGGAACTAGATCACTGAACAGCTCTCCGTGGTCCTGGGGAGTTACAGCGAAGCACAAGTGCCGAGGATTGAAGAGCCAGAGAGACGAGGAGATAAGTTCTCGAAAACCCACAGTAAGTAGTTTAATATCACCTCTAGGGGAGATTATAGAGTATCTCATTCATTAGAAAAAGGAAGCAGAAAATCGTGTTATCAGATTAAACACATTTCCTTGCTTGTGATACGGTTCTTGGAAAAAGTCATAATTTGCCTCTGTGTTTTTACTTTAATTTCCCTCAGATGCGGAGGCAAAGTGTATCCAGGCTCCGATCCATCAGTTGTCAAGGCCCCTTACGACATCCAATCGGACAAGTTAGAGAAATAAGGGCTCGTTGTTAGCATCAGGTGGTAGCTCTTTAGCAGTTGAAGGATTATACCAATCAGGTGACTATAAAACGATTTAAATTAGTGGTTTTCAAACTTTTTCACTATAATTTGTAGTAAGAAATACATTTTACATCATTACCTGGTAAGCATACATGTACAGAGGTGTGTTCGTTTCTGTGTGTGTATAATTACAATAATGGGAATACTTGGATATTTCCATTCTATGTTTTTCTATTTCATTTAAGAAATGCTGATTACAACCCACTAAAACTATTTTATGACTCACTAATAGGGTGGGACCCACAGTCCAAAAAACGTGAACTGACTTCAGTCAGAATCTTTGTAGTAACCACAGAACTGTTTTTATTCTGTTCAATAGAATATGTGGATGACGGGATAAAATTGTTTTCAAATTTGCAGGTAAGAAGATAATAAGAGGAATAGGACCCTTTTGTATGAAATTATTAGCAGTTAAAAAATTAAATGGAAAATCTGAATAAAAATCAATTAAATAGATATGTACATTTCTGCACTTTTGATCGTAAAATCTACATGGAAAGCTGATACTGCAGACGTGCCGCTGCCGAGGAGCAGTGTGTCCAGAAACAAAAGAAAACACTCAACAACAAAGCAAAGTCTTCGGTGTTTCAGCTGGTAAAAATTTTAACAGGAGAGGGGAACAGAACCAAAATTATTTGAGAACCTGCTATAGGTCAAACAGGAATCGTTACTGTCAGATTGTTGACAAATCCTGAACCAAAGCAAAGCAAACTAATTTGGTTTGGGTTCCATTAACAGGACCTATATTTCCAAAGATTGAGGTTCAGGTTAAGAGCTTCCCCCCCTTTTTTTTTACTAGTCTGAACCCACCTAGAATTTGCAGTATTCTGTTCAGGTTAGGTTTAGAGGATGAGAAACCTGTTTTTTAAATAACAGGTGAAGGGAATGGGGACATTTAGCCTAGAGAACTGCTGTTACCATTCATTCATTTTGAACTCTACATGTAAATTACAAGTCAGGCATGGCAGGTGTTGAAAACACAGAAATAACCATAAGGTTGTCTCTTCCCACAGCCAAAGGGAACCATTATTTATTGACAGTTGTTACTACGCTAACTACCTTTAGATCCTGTAATCCTGTGAATCTCTGCTTTGGGTTGGGTAAACTAAGGCTGAAGGGAAGTCGCACCGCCAGGAGATCACACAGGTCAGTGGGTGGTAGAACTGAAATCCAAACCCAGGCCCAGTAAATCTGGAGCAGGTGTTCTAAACCACTACACAACACTGTCTCTTGAAACTCTGTTTCATGGGCTTATCTTTGAAGAATTGACCTTTGGAAGTATGGGTATGCCTCTATTAAAGCAAAAATGTATACAAAAATAATATTCACCACATAAAGTATTTTTTTAATCTGGAGAGTTAAAAAGTGAAGACAGGGAACTTCTATTATTACATTGCTATCTTTCATTTCAAAATTTGTTAACGCAAATGCTAAGTTAATTGTACATTTGCAGGGAAACAGGCTTTGTAGGCTAAAACGAAACAGATCCGTTTTGTTTCCTAAACTTTATGCTGTTGGGGATAGTACTGAAAACATAATCATGCAATTATAAAGACTTGTATGTAGTTATAATTGGGTCTAACGTGTGTTTATGGGTCATTTAACACACATTGTGCTTATATACTAAGGATACAAGGACACATTTGATGTATGCTGGCTGCCGAATTGAAATTATTTCATGAAATTCTCACTCCTGTGGGGGAACGAGGAGACTGAGTTCACTGCGTGCGGAGTAAGCAGCGAGCCTGACCCCCGAGCTGAGCGTGTCCCATCGCACCGCAGTGCCTGTGAGGGGCTGACTGTCCTGCAGAGCACGCTGTAATTGGTAAACTCCTTTAAATATCTGATTTTGAATTAGGTATAATCACAGAAGTGGGGTTCCCCTACTTTTAAGTACTGATAACCTCTTTACACACCCTCTACAGAAATAGAAAAATAAACAAACAAGAAAACCAAAACACACCCACATACTGTTTACCAAACAAAACAGAAAAGCAAAAATATAAAATGATGTCATGCTATTCTTTCAAAAAGAAAATAGGAAGTTGAAACTGTCACTCCCCCAAAGCACTCATGCAAACAGGTGTAAAAATAGCAAGAAGGAGAACTTTTTGTCACACTGGGTGGGGCAGAAGTAGGTTTACAGTTCTTTGTATGGGCAATAATACAATAATTAATAAGTAATATTATGAGAATAAATGCCGTGTTTCTAATACCCCCAACTGTAAACCTACTTTCCCCCCACCCTGTATATGCCCAGTGTAGTGAAAAAATGTTAATGTGATGACCTTTCCATAGGGATTTGTGTATCTAAGCTATCTACATCATTTTAAACTTAAAAATGAAAAAAGTGCTCGTAAAAGTATATGATACAAATTTGGGACACACATGGATATATATGTCCCAAGAGCATATCTAAGTCACGCTATTAAAAGTTATCGGTTTTGTAAATTTTCCACACAGCTTCAATCATTTTAGCATTTTATAATTCAATTGCTATTTAATTTTAATAAGTGTGCCGATTACCACTTCTTTCATATATTGTTGCTTAACTATTTTAATAACTCAATCTCTCCAGTGCAAATTAAACAAACACCCAAAGAAACAAAAACTAATCCTAAGCGCTGATTTTGAGGAATTTTGGTATATATGATCTATAGTATAGAATTTTACCATGTTCCAGATCCCGGGAGTTAACTTGACTAGCCAGTCCAATTTATACGTGCAAGGACAAAACAAATTATGATAGATTTGTGTATTGACAATTAAAATGATTTCAACATTCCTCAAGATATCTAATATTTCTAGTGGCTTTCAATATATCTTTATTGGAAAGGGTATAGCTCATGAAATATTAAAGAAAATTACATTCTTCATTTCGAGGAAGAAAACGACAGTCATGTCTATTTAGTTTGAATTCAATACTAAAGCAAGATTACTGTATACATTTTAATTTTCTAAACTAAAAGTATATTTGTGCAGAAACAGAAATGCACTTTTTTTCTTTTTAATCCTCACCCAGAGGACATTTTTTATTGCCTTTTTTGAGAGGGGGGAGAGGGGGAGGGAGAGAGGGGGAGAGAGAGAGAGAGAGAGAGAGAGAGAGATTTTGAAACATTGACCGGTTGCCGATCAGTTGCCTCTTGTAGGCTCCCTGACCCAGATAGAACCTGTAACCCAGGCGTGTGCTCTGACCAGGAATCGAACCTGCGACCTTTCCGTGTACGCGGGGGAAGGACGGGGGCGGGGGTGGGGCACGACGCTCCAACCAACTGAGCCATCCGACCGGGGGGAAGAACAGTACTTTCATCACAGATCAAGGCTGGCAGTGAGAATTCCCTACATCTGTAGATAATTTCGAAATCCTCTTAAGTGTACATGCCTGAGAAAAAGGGAGGCATCATCATTCACTGGCATCATACCTGGAGGTCTGTAGGGATTTTTAAAATGCGGGACTCGGAGCTGTCACCAAGCTGCCCCACAGTGGCACAGGGTGCAGCCTTTCGGGGCCGGGGAGGGGCGGGGCGGTGAGCTCCAGGGCTGCTCGCTGCTCGGAGCGGCGTCCAGGGCGGCCGCCTGCCTGACCAGGTCTCATTTAGGTTGAGCCCTTGCAGGCAGGTGTCAGCCTCTTCCCCACGATCCGCATCCTTCCCCCAGCGGCGCAGGGTCACCCTCCCCCCAGCCCCTAGGGCGTTCGTTCCCGCACGCCAGCCCCTTTTCCTTTGGGTAGTTCCAGGGGGCGGCCAGGGCTGCGAGGACCGGGCAAGAGGGACAGAAATAGGTCGGCCGCCAGTGCCCCACCTTCCCAGGCACGTGGCGCTGCCTGGAGCAGCTGCTGGAGGCGACGCTGAGCACGAAGATGCTCGCCTCCTCCCAGCAAGAGGATGTGGAGGGAAGGAGGAGATGGCAGCGACGGCGAGACACACACACACACACACACACACACTGAGTGTCCTTCCCGCAGGGAGAAGCCACCCGCGAGGGACAAACCGCAGGGAAGCCACCCCCCACCCCTCGCTCGCCGCTGCCGCCAGCTCGCCCCAGGGTCTGGCAGCGATCCCCGCGCACCTGCTCACCTGTCTGTCCGCTCAGGGGGGCTGGGGGAGGGGCCGGGGGTGTCGGGGCGGCGGGGTGGGCAGGGAAGGAGGGCAGGGCCGGCGAGGGGGCGCGCGAGGGCCCCGCCCCCGGAGGCGCCGCGCAGGCGCAGTGGCCGCTACCGCAGGCAGGGGGCGGCAACATGGCGGCGTGAGCGCGGCGTCGGGCTTCACGACAACGGCGGCGCCCGCAGCGTCGGCGGGAGCAGCGTCCGCAGCGTCGGCCACCGCCGGGGCCCGCGGCCCGAGCGCCAGGGCTGTCCGGGGAGGCGGCAGCATCTAGGCGAGGGGCGGGCCGGGCCGGACCGCCCGGGAGGGGGAGCGAGAGGAGGCAGCAGCGGCTCAGCCGCTGGGCGGGCGCCGCCGCTCGCCGGGCAGCGGTTCGCGGCGCCGCCTCCGCCGGGGATCCGCCTGCGAGTCCCCCACCGCCTGCGCCGGGGAGGGCTGCGGCCGGGCGGGCTGAGGCGCGGGCGGCGAGCGGGCCCGGCGCCTGGCGCCGGTGGATGCTGGGGCTCCGCGGCGGCGGCCGGGGGGCGGGGGCCGAGGCAGGTGTAACGGTACCGGCGGCCGCCGCGCCTCTGCTCCTGCCTGCTCCTAGGGAGGGGGGCGCATGGCGAGCGAGAAGCCGGGCCCGGGCCCGGGGCTCGAGCCGCAACCGACGGGGCTCCTCGCCGTCGGGGCCGGTGGCGGAGGCGGCGGGGGCGGCGGGATGGGAGAGCAGAGGGGGGCGTCCGGCTGCGGCTCCGGCCCGGTGGTGCTGCCCGCGGGGATGATCAACCCTTCGGTGCCGATCCGCAACATCCGGATGAAATTCGCAGTGTTGATCGGACTCATACAGGTCGGCGAGGTCAGCAACAGGGACATCGTGGAGACGGTGCTGAACCTGGTAAGGGCCCCTGCGCGCTCGCTACCTGCCTCCCAATCCCGGGCGGCCCCCGCGCCCTGGGGCCACCGCTGCGCGTCCCCGCGGGCCGCGGAGCGTCCGGCCCCGGGGCCGGCGGGGGAGTCGCCGGCGCACTGGCTCAGCGCGCCCCCTCCCCGCTCCCCTCGGGTCCCTCCTGCCAGCCGAGCGCAGCGCCCAACTTGGTGCCGCCGTGAGCGCTCCTCCAGACGGCGAGCAGTCATCCTGTGCGAGCGGTGTAGGTTTGGGGTCGGTCTGAGAGTTCAGCTGGGGGAGCGGAGGCCCCCTTTTCCTTGGGGCTCTTCGTCCCACACTGTTCCTTGTCCGTTCTGTCTCTCTGCGGGGACGAAAGCCCTGCCCCTGGAGCCTCAGTTCCCCGGTGGTTCTGACCTGCGAGGAGCGCGTGAGCTCGAACTTGAGCCGCTGGGGCTGCGATGTTTTCGAGGGAGGAGGAAAATGGTGCAGTTTTGCATCTGCTTTTAAAAATATCCGGAAGCTGGGATGTGATGGAGAGTGTCGTTCCTGTGCCCCCGCAACCCCCGTCTCTTTTTTAGGCAGCCTTTCTTTCATTGTAATGCTGCCCTAAATATGCTGGTGACCTCTTTAGTCTGTGCATGTGTGTGTGCGTGCGTGTGCGCCCGCGAGGTGTTAAAATGCGAGGGCACCTAATCATACAGGTTGGCTCCTGTGGTTGTCTCAGGCAGCGCGGCATATGCGTGGGGACTAAAAGGAAGGGTTAGATGCAGCCCTAGGTGTTTTGTTTTTGTTTTTGTTTTTTCATGATAAGAAAGTTACTGCAGAACTGCGTGTGACTTAATATTTTGCGCTGTCGACAGAAACTAAGAAGCATTCAGGATGTCAGGGAGAAATGGGAAGAAACAAGGGGAGCGGAGGCACACATTAATTAAGAGTAGTTCATTTTTAGTGATCCCTGCATGCAGCGTTGGCTGAGCAAAGCTTTTCCACAGTGTCCTTTGCAATGGTCTTGGACACACACCGAGGTTGGGTTTTGGAAGGCAAGTGTAAACTCCAGGGCAATCAGTTGACTGTTGTATTTGGTGTGGAGTCACAGCAACATAAAAAAAAATATGCTTACAAGGAGATTTTGTACACCCATGTAGTCTGATTTTTCAGCTCAGCCATTCCTTTTATTTGACCTATTGGGAAACTGGAAGGAAGCCGCAGCTGTAGCAGTGGTGCCGTGGGTTAGAGAATGTGGACAGTTGATGATCCTCTTAAATTCACAGCAAATTTCGAGCTACTTCTTTTCTTTTTGCTTGTGTGCAAGTCAAAGACAGGAGAATCTCTTTCTTTGCTTTGTTATATCTATTACTGTTTAAATACAGAACACCTTTTCTTACTCTTTAACTATATCAACGCAATAGTCAGTTGTAAGTTTGGGTAATGTCACCCCACTGATAAAACCCAATTCTTTTCAAAACAGTATTAGAAATATTTTTGGGAGTTTTAATTTTAACCAGCTGCAAATAGGTTAGTACTTGCTTTTTTTTTCTTCTTTTTGAAAGAAAGAGGTGAGACCTCTAAATACGTTAATATGTTAGCAACTACTGTGCTCCTGTGAATTCAGAAGAACGCATTTGAAGTGTTTTTCCAGTTTTCATCGAGCCAGCACCCATTTTGATAGGAGGTTTTTAAATAACTAATTGCAGGGTTATTTGATGCACATGAACGTGGTCCGAGGCAGTGGGGCCCTCCTGAGCTGGAAACTGATTTGCGGAGGGTTGGAGCCTGCAGCAGGGCTGTCTGCTGGGTCAGCCCCTAACAGATGGGGTTCTGTAGATACACAGAATAAGAAAGGAAGTGGAATATTTCTTTTGAGGTAAAAAAGACATTTAACTCTCTTCAGTGCAGTGAAAGTCTGGCATGAAGTCTCATGTGCAAACATCATTGCAGAGATTCACTTCACAGTTAAGTTTAATCAGAAATAAGGCAGCACCAAAATGGCACATCCCCAGATCTACTTAGCACCTTGTTAACTGCCTTGATTTTGGTAATAAAAAAAGTTACGTTTAAAATTTTTTAGTATGTATTTAAAGAACGCAGTAAATCTTTAAATGGAAACTTTTTGGGAAATGAATAAATGACAGAAGGAGGTATTTACTATTAAGTTGTTAATTGAGCATATGAAGTGTCCTATTTCTTGAATTGTAGGCTTAGAGCTTTATCTTCCCAGTGTACTCACGATGAAAATGTCATGTGAAAACTTAAGCTGATTCTGAAAATATTTGGAAATCTTAGGAATTTAAAAAATAATTATCAAAACTTAATTCTATTTGCTTAATTAGTAAATCCAGTAAAATCCATTTAGGGCACTTAGTGGCTTGTTAGAGATTGGAAACCTCTAATCTTATCTCTAAAATGAGGGCTTTTTTTCAATTTTTAATCTTAATTTAAAACATTAAATAAAAATTTTCAGTGAGAATAGTTTAATATCTATCACAGGAAAGAAAAAAACTAATGTAATTTCAAAACAAAACAGCTTCTACCTTAAGTAATACCCTTGTCTCAGCTACCTTTGTCAAATTCCTTTTTTCTGTTTTTTCCCGTACATTCTTTATATATAATAAGAGAATACTAATACTTCGTTATTAGGTGCTATTTCCCCCATACTTTGCCCAAAGAATTAAAAGTTTTGTAAAGTAAAGTTGAAGCATGAAGAAAATAGGACTTCCTCAGCGCAGCTGCGACTGTGACTCTCCTGCCCCTGTTTGCCAGGGCTAGAGGTGTGTTTCCACGACTCCGGGGGGATTGTGGGAGTTTGTTCGAAAATCAGTAATGCAGTGAGAAAGGAAATGAATTATTTCCATTATAGATGGATATTTTGTATAATGATACTATCAGTGACTTGAAGCACTCAGATACGGGGTGGGTGGGTAGCATCAGGAAGATGAGTATGTTAGTTTGTAAATAACCTTAGGAGAGCATGTTGTCAAGGATTTTGCATTGTAGCGTACCAAGGAAAGAAACTGATCATCGACAAACTGGCTTAGGGATGGATGAAGTAATGTGGCATTAGAAGAGCATTTAATATAGAAAAATTTTTTTGTTGACTTATAAAACAGGCATACTACTCAATTCGTTATAAAACAGGCATACTACTCAATTCGTTGCTTCCTTAACATATGTTTATATAAGATTTTTCCTTCCTTGAGGTAAATGCTATGTAAATATCATGTGTTCTTTGTGAAATGAAAGTTTCTTTTCATCAAAAATTTTAATATAAACATTTTTAGAAAAGATAGAGGATTAATATTTACTTGATGAAAGAATGCAGAATAGGGATTTTTTGAATAGCTGTCTATAATTCTATAGTGTTTAATTTGTAGATTTTTCTCTGAATTACTGTGTAATGATGTATCAGTGCATCTTTAATTGTAGAAAAGGATACTTCCTCTGATCATTTTTCCCCACACTTAAGTGGCACATTGTATACTATATAGAAGGCATAACAAGATACTCTTGAGGGGATTTTTGTGGGCTAACTTCCTCTCTCAGCACATTGAACATAGTATTTTGGTTAAAGGGAAATTTTTAAGTTATTTTATACTTGCATGTGACAGTAACTTTTATTCCTTGGAGGTTTTTGTTTGTTTGTTTGAAGCTTGAGAATCAGAATAATTTTCAATTTAAGGATAATTAAAATTTCAGAAACAAAATGTATGTCTTGCATTTGAACTAAATTTGTCTTAAAAATATGAAGTTGTATTTTGAAACCATAGAATCCCTTTAATAAGGCCACATTTGTTTATATTAAAAGAAAATTTCTTGCATTTTAATTTATGTTGACACGTAAGCTCATTTTTAACTAGAAGTATGTTTTGCTGTTGGGTGTTGAAAATTAAATTAAAATGCATATGTAAATAGTAAAGTTTCAGAATCTTGAGTCCTGAGGTTTTCCACAGAAATACTAACTTAGTCATATGATGACAGTAAAGCAGAAAATGTCCTGTAGTCAGTGTGTAATCAAGTTACATTAATCGTAAGTAACTATTTTGTGTATTGCTAGTTAACAACAGCACTCTCTCAAGCACAGCAGAAAACACATGCATCATCTCGCCGTGGAGAGAGAGGAGAGGCAACTACTAGGCTGTTAATTAAGTGTATCTCAAGGATGTCTCTCTTTTCTATACTTCCCCCAACATGATGTACGGAAATTCATTGGCTCTAGCAGACCCAACCCCCATATTGGTTCACTGGTGAAGCTGTGTTACAACATCCAGTCATCCACGTTTTCGAGTATGTAAATACTCTTCTGCATTAGTCTCACAGGTTATTTTTTCATTTCTTGTCAGTGCTTCTCATATTGTATGTGTTGCTAGTACATCTACTTGTGCGAGGATACGCCTTCCTCTCGCTGGTGTTGCGGTTCATGGGGGGTGCCCTGTTATGCGGTGCGCTTCAGGAGGGCAGGAGCCTCGTGCAGACAGTCATTTCTCGTATTCCTGGCTCCTGGATAAGTCGATGCATTTTGAGTGAGCAGGGTAACATTATTAGGCAGAAGATCGGCTTCTAAAATTCTGTTTAATGGCAGGGACCAGACCCAAGATCCTGAAATAGACTGGGCTCATGTGAAATTAACATGTTGTCTACTCGGATGACTACAGCGTGTGTTGAATATATATGATGTTATCTATGTAGTCATTATATATGGAAATATTACTTTAAACTGGTATCCTACAGTAAGAATCTGATAAAAACTCTTAAAAGTGAGCGTGTGTGTCAAATATATAAGCATATAAAAAATTGTGTTATTAACAAAAACTTAATACTGCATTGAGTAGAAATTAAGAAAATGATTGTTAGACTTGCCACATTCCCAGGTGTAGTGGATGGCTCTCATTTTTGTCTGTCCCACAGGTGCCCCCCTTTTGGGGTGTGATGGGGAGCCAGCCACAGGCTCAGTTACGGGGCTGGGGCCGCGGCCCTTTCCACTGGGGCTGCTGAACAAGCCAGCGCACCCACAGTGGACGGTGCCTGTGTGAGACTGGGACCAGGTGGGAACCCAGGAGTGGAAATGTGCCTGTGATTCTGCTTGAGAACCTGGAGTTCTCTGTGCCCATGGTGATCTTCTGACCCTCAGATTCTCCCTTTTAAAGCTTGTTGTTGTTGTTGGCATCACGTCCATGTGAACTGGGCTTTGTCCTTTGTGAGTGGAAAGCATCCGTATAAACAGGCACTAGTGACTGGAAATGGGACATTGGTATGTTGAAATGGGGTGGGTACAAGGCAAGGAGGACCCTGCTTTCCCTACTGATTTCTTTTAAGGAATCACAGACCAGCTGTTTTAAATTGTCACCTCTGTTATCTTTGCCCATGAAACTGTAGAGGCTGGAACTTCAGTGGCACTAGAGTGTGCTGGCCACTTCTTGGGGCCTTTGATACGGCCTTTAAGAGAGGGATTCGCTGTGGTCCCGGCTGGCATTCCTGAAATCGTAGAGGGAGGAGAATACTGCCTTTCCGAGTATGAGAAGCCTTTCTGCCCATAGTCGCCATCTCAGACAGCAGAGAATCTAATACAAACCAAGAACCGTGGAGGTTGAAAAACCACATTGTTTTTGTACCCCATGCTGAAGTTGGTAAGAGGAAAGATAGTAAGAGGAAAGATAGGAGTTTAAATTAGAAGCACGTGAAGTTCTGTTCTATTCGCGTCTTCCAAGCACCTCGTGTGCATTTCCAGACCCCTGACCAAAGGAGCAGTCCCGTTATTAAAGAGCTGGAAACGAGGGTCAGCCCGGGACTAGGGCTGGGACAGCCCTGCCTCCTCACCCAGCTGTCCTTGCACATTGCTCAGGGAAGGCACCGAGCTGAGGGCCGAGGGGGTGAGTCCTGGGAAGGCCTCTTCCTGTGAGACCGTGTGGTGCTCTGAAAGCAAGGAGGTGGGAATCCAGGTGGGTGCACTGAGTCCTGATGAGCTCCGTGGCGTTGGCTGCTAATCCAACCACTTGCCGGAAGTAAATTGACCAAAGGCTTACTAAGCTTTTAGGAAAACTTCTTCCAGGGTGAGCTCAAGTCTGGTAACCAAGGCCTGTGACCTTATATCTCCAAGGCAGGTCTCAGTAAGAGGAAGTGGGCTGTGGGAGCAGGCCAGGGGCCAGAGGGGGTCCTGGGCCTGTGGGGAAGCGGACAGGACAGGGCTTCTGCCAGGTCGGGCTGACTGCCTTCCTCCGGTGCTGCCGCTCTGATCGTTGGTGCACGGGCTGTGCTCCAGATGAGGGGTGCTCCGGATCAGGGGCCCTGGCCTGATTTACCTTCTTATAAGCTCCTTGTGTTGCTGTGTGGTCAGATGATGAGGTAGGCTGCCCAGAAGAATGCACCTTAGATCTGACCAGTTGTTCATAGGTCAGAGAGTTCAGCTTTCTAGCTGGATGCAATAACTTGACATTGTCTTCGTCTCTCCTTGCTCTCCATGGTGAGATGATGCATGTGTTTTCTGTTGTGCTTGAGAGAGTGATGTTGTTAAGTAGGGGCACTTGCAACTTTGTGTACAGGGAAGGAGGGAGTTTACGGGGCGGATGGGCAGCCACGGACTAGAACGTCATAGATTTCTGTTGGTTTTCGCTGCACAGAACCCATTGTTTCTGCCGCTAACAGGCCTAGATTTTTTAATATTCCTTTCAGGACTCATTCCTTCTTGATTCTTGGTTTATATGGTTTGGGGTTTCTTTGGACTCCTTTCTGCTCTCTAGACCAGAAACAGAAACTGGGCCTGGCCCATCAATAGCAGATACTGGTTAAAAATCTAGCTGCACATCTGAGACAGCTGGATACCTTCTTTTGGTCTGCTGGAGCAAGACAGATGCTCATCACCAGAGTTGCTCAGAGGTTGGGATGTGAGTTTTGATTTGACTGGCAGTCTGCCACCATTAAGACAGAGTGTTCTCGAGAACGGAGCTAGTGCAGAGGCACCGAGAGCCCCAAGGTGGCTTGCCGACGGCACCTTGGGAGACCAGCAAGTCAGCTGTCTCCAGACTTCTCAGCACAGCAAGGGGACTGTTTCCTGCTTTGCTTAAGGCAGTTTGGCTGGGGTTTCTGTCCATTTCACCCCATGATTCCTGATTAATAAGAAAAAAAGTTTAAAAACATTGGGTGTTAAGTATTATAGCATAAGTTATAAGACAATATTAACTTGGCAGATGGCTTCATATATTTCAAAAAAGAAATATTTATTACTAGTTAATGCAAAATTGATCTTCACTAAATAATAGTGAGGTACCATGAATAAGAAGAAAAGTATCATGAATTAAAAAGAAAATGACCATGTTCCCCAGGTATGCTAAAATAACCCCGAATGGTGTTGCTGGACATGCAGTATGTCATAGCTGTTCCAGATGACATTTTAACAACAAGTATCAAGAGGTTTTTTACATTAGTCCTTTTAGATTAAGAAAGAGTTATCCAGGGATAAGTATGAGGGTTAAATATAATTTTATGATATAAGAATTGGCAAAAACTTAAATCTTCAACAATAGGAAAGGTTAAATAAATTATTTTACATCCATGTTATGGAATGACATACAGTCATTAAAACTCTATGGGCCTCAGTTTCCTTATGTGTAAAAGGAGATAGTCACCTCAAGGCTGTTGTACTGATTAAGTGAATTACTATCTGTAAAGTGCCTGGTGCCAAGCTAACTTTACTTAGCACTTACTGTTGTTGTTTTTATCCTTATCCTGAGTCAAGGATCATCTGATGGTAGGGGAAAAACAACGATCTCAGTAAACGGAGCTGCACTGTGTTAGCGTGGCGTGCCCGAGCTGGGCGGGCCTGCGCGAGAAGGACCCCAGCCAGCCTGACCCGAGGGTGGCACTGCAGGAGCCCTGCTCTCCGGGGGGCCCGCCGGGCGCTAACGGGGCCTGGGGATGGGCCGTTTCTCCTCATTTGCTTTGTTGAGCGAGGTCGACAGGAAACGGGAAAGAACAGATGTGAGATTACACACACTGCTTTGTCCAGAACCCCTTCCCTCTCTCTGCTTGCAGGGGCGAGCTCACGTGTGGGTCCAGTAGGACCTGAGGGACAGTCCTAGGGGAAAGACGCCTCCCGCTGGGGGCCTGGGTGTGAGTGTTTGGAGGACTCTGCCTGAGCATTGAGCCGGGGGATAGTTGCAGCAGTAGATACTGTTCTGTGATTGTTTGTTTTAGAATCATTGGCCTGTCTTTCAGTAGCTACAGTGCACTCGTGGAATTGGTCTGCATGAAGTCGTCCTCAGAATAACCCTCTTTTCAGATACCTTCCCTTCTGCACAGATGTGGAACTGAACCCCAGGCTGCGGGAAGTGTGAGGTGGTCAGATGAGGTCACCCAGGTGTTAAGTAGCAGAAATTCAGAAGATCGAGCCTTCTCCATTATTAGTTGAATACTAGTGGCTAATTATTAGTGGCTAATGAGAAATTATCCCAAAGGCCAGAATTCTGTGAAGAGATGACAGTAGAAGGGGAGGGATCAACCACCCTTGGGGAGTGGACACTGCTCGGAGAGGACGCAGGACACGTGTTCACAGGAAACAGAAGTGAGTGCAGCACCGTGTGATGGCTTTGTACACAGCAGTGATTTAGCAAGAACTATATTGTAAATAACTTTGAGTTTTGGGGAAGAATTGTTTCTATAGTATTATAAACGGTAACCGCCTTTGAATTGTGGGCTTTTTCACTAGGCAGAATGTGGATGCTTTAGGTACCACTGTGAGCCAGAATGGTACTGTGCATTAATATTTTTGTTTTATATATACAAAGTGGATTTATTATGTATTAGCATTAATTGTATGAACTACCGCATATACCATATTCACTTGGGTAAGACAAATGAGTGATAGATTATACTATAGTCTAGGTAATATAATTTGTAATAATTGTGATTCCTCTCTCAGTTTACTAGAGTCAACATTGATTAATAGCAAATTTTATGGAAATGTGAATGTCTAGGTTTATTTCTCTTTAGCAAATACTTTCATTTTCTGAGAAAGGTAAACTGCAGCTGATTTAAAAATGGTATAGGCATATTTCTACTGTTTAAAAATTTTTTGCATATGGGGAGGGAATTGGCTTGTATAGACCAAGTTTGGTTTCATACCTTATGTTTTCAATATCCTCTCCCAACCCCTTTGAAGTAAATGTGGGTTCACTTTAATATATTAAGTAAACTGTGGCTGAAGTTAAGAGGCTTGTGCAGGGTTGGAAAGCAGTTGAGTTGCAGAAATGAGACTCAGAGCTAGATATGCTGGGTTTGTTGTTCTTCAAAATATGCCATTACCTTTGAGGATGGTGGTGATGAAGGTGGCAGCATGTGCTCATGCTTTACGGAAGCCTCGCCATGCGCTGTGCTCAGCATATGATGTGCATTATCTCATTTTTATCTCCCGGACCTGGAATGTAACATCTTCGATGAAATGAAAATAGTCATTGCCTTTCTAAGTTAAACTGAGTCTGGTATCTTAGCAGAGAAGTGTTTTCAGCTCTAATTGTATAAGCAACATTTTATTATAAAATGTCATAGAATTATCTTACTTGATTTGTACTACTTCTCTATAACTTGATTACCCTTTCAAAGTCCTTGAATTTAAATTAAGTATTTAAGTTATTTTTAACATTTTATGAGATGTGAGTCAGCAGTGGAAGAATATTTTTTATACCGTACTGACTGTTACTTGCTAAATAATCATTGCATTTTTGAAGTCACCATGTTCTTCCATCTTTTGTCTAAAGAACTTCTGCTTTACATTTCAAGATTTACCTCTTGTCACTATGTGACTTCTTCCCAGGTCTCCACTAAAAGCTCTTCCCTCAGCCCTTGCTCTCCCACAGCGTTTTGTATGTACTTCGCATTTAGCACTTGTATATTCTGTCTTAATTATTTGTTTACTTCTCAGGCTACCCTAGAGACTGAATCCTTTGAGATCAGAACATTATCTTAATTCAGCTTGGTATAATGAGTACTTAACACAGGATCTGAAATTTTGTGCTACTTAGTGAATTTTTTCTTTTTTTTTTTTTTGAGTGAAGATTTTTTCACCTTTGATTTTGTTGCTTGTTTTGGTCACTTCTGATTTGAATACAAATCTTGTCTTTTCTAGCTATTCTGGTTCGTTTAATTTGTGTTTGCCTCTTGTTTCAACATTGTAGGTTTTGGTTTTTTGTTTGTTTGTTTTTGTTTTGTGTTTTGAGGGGGAAGGATAGACTTAGTGAGGGTATGTGAGCATGCGCAGTGTTTAAGAGAGCACTGCCTGGCTCTGAGATTGGCGAGGGTTCTAGCATCTTCGCACCTAGTGAGTAGCCGCCGTGTCACTTGTGGGAGCAAAGGCAGGAGACCCTGGGAGGGCAAGGGTCCTTCAGCCTTTCACAGTCTAGGAGTCAGCACCTGGATTTCCTGATGACTCTCAGCCCACTGCTTTTAGATCTCATCTTGGTGCCTGTCATTTTGCTTATGTCAGCTCACCTGGGACTCTAGTGTATAGCTTTAATGTAGAAGTATGCTGCCCCCCTCCCATTTTTAAAACTCAGGCAGGCTCAGAGTACTTCAAGGGATGGTTAAATAAAGTACTGAGTAATCCTAACCTAGTGTTCTGTTGCCAGAGTGAAGATACTCGTTGGGCATATTAAAACACATAGTCCCTACCTTAAAGAACTGGAGGTCGTGAGGCTAGGATTTTGGAGCAGACACAAGACAGGGTGTTGCCAGGTATTTTTCCGAAGCCCTTTGTTCATGTTATTTCTGAATCCTCTGTTTCTCTATTTTATTAATCTCTGAAACAGCACAGATAATTTTCAGGAGGCAAAACCACCATGTAGTTTACTACACTATTCTTGCGAAGCTGTAACATTTGAAAATGTTCTCTACTATATCCAGCCAAGAAGGGGTATAAGTGCTGTCATTGGCAAGTGAATGTTTCCAAGTGAATCATTTGAATGCTAATATTTAAAGACTGTTTTCAATATGTTATATTAATTTAGATACTATAATACTATGTCAGTTTTTAAATAATTTCATATATCCAGCACACTTATTTTCAACAAACAGGCATGGATATTTTAATAAACAGAGTATTGTTTATAAAGTTGTTATTTTATTTTATTTTTTTGAGATGAGGGAAGGGAGGGAGAAGGTGAGGGAGAGAAACACCGACGTGCAAGAGAAACATAGATCGGTTGCCTTCGTACACGCCCTCTCTGGGGACAAGATGCAACTCAGGCTGTGCCCTGACTGGGAAGCAAAACTGACCCTTAGCTTTGTGGGACCACACCCAGCCACCCAACCGCACTAGTCAGGGCTGAATAAATTGTGTTTTTAATGTTAGTGGTAAATGTGGCTCTAGCAGCCAGTAAGAGTTGTTTTTTTTGTATTTTTTTGTTTTAGTTATTCTCATATCATTGTTGGTAGGTGTATTTCCAGGCTAGCCCAGTTTGCTCAAAATCCTTACGCCTTTTCTTTCTTTCTTTTTTATTGTAGTGAAATATACATAACATAAAATTTACCCATTTAACCTTTTTAAAATGTTCCATTGGAGGCAGTAGTTAAAGCCAGGAGCATGTTGTACAGCCATCGTGACGTCTGCAGAGGTTTCTCCTGTCCCCAGAGTGCAGCTCTGTGCCCAGTGACCGGCGGCCGCAGCCCCTGCGCGGGCCCTGTCGGCCGCCATCGCTCTTGCCACCTGCCCGAGTTTGGCGGCCCTGGGACCCTCGTGTCAGTGCAGCCACATGGCGCTTGACCGTTCACGTCTGGCCTGGTGCACCCAGCATTCGTCCTCGAAGCGCGGGTGCGGGTCTTGAGTTCAGACCAGTCTCCACTGGCAGTGCGCACGCGAGCCTCGCCCTGGGCCGCGTGGACCCGCCTCTGGCCCGGGAAGCAGGAGGAGAGCCTCCGGGGAGCCGAGTGCCCTCTGCCTGACTCGAGTCCTTCACGCCGGCTTCCTGAGTGTGATGAGGACTGGAGGCGCACAGACCCCAGCCTTATTTCTTTAAAAATTTGCATTTTTTCGTTTGCCTTGTGCCTGTAGTGTAGCCCTCGATTCTCTTCTCCGAGAACTGGTCTGAAAAGCTCTGCACCCGGCTCGAACCCTGTACATGCCTAGAACTTTTCTCCGCGCTCCCTGTCTCGCAGAGGCTAAAATACCCTCCGTTTAGACCGCGGAGGGCGGGGCACGGGGGCGGGCAGAGGCTTGGCAGGCCAGAGGTCTGTGCAGGCCCGCGCGGGGGGGGGGGGGGGGGGGGGGGGGGGGGCGAGGAGCGCTCGCACGGGAGTAATTTTTGTCTTGTCACCGAAAAAATTAAGCATTTATGGAAGACAGCAGCTCATTTGTTTCCAGGATTTCCATTTCTTATGGAATATTCAATGATGATTTTACTTCAACAACTTTTCATTAAAAAAAAGAGAACACCTCTAATAGATTTTTACTTAAGAGGTTGTTAATGTGCTTGAATTAAACAATTTGTGTTTTAAAATTAAAAATATCTTCCTATTTAAAATGCATCTTTCATCTTACTTGTCTAGTTACAAGTTTCTAGGAGAGCATGCCTAGATCAGTTTGAAGTCATTTATGTAGTACAGTGTATGCCTTCTGAAGATGATGCTTTAGTTTTAACACTTTATTTTTGTATTTAAAAAAATTATTGGGGTGACATTGGTTAATGACATCATGAGTCTCAAGTGTGCAGTTCTATAATACATCATCTACAGATTGCATTGTTACTTTTGTATTTTTAAGAAATAAGTTTATTTTGTTTTACACCACTGCAGTATAATGCTAGATTATCTTAACTGTTAAAGATTTATCCGTTGTGGCTGTATTTATGCCCCTCTTAAGCCTGTCAAAAGGTTTTTCTCAGTAGAGGTTTGTCTCTTTATATACTTGTTGCGTGTTATAAAGTACCGTTTTTTTTGTTTGTTTGTTTGCCTGTGGCTGTCCTGTCCAAAGGAGACGCCAGTGCTTCTGGTGGCTGTAGAGCATTTGTAGTGTGGCTAGTAAGACTTGAGATGTGCTTAAGAATTTCAAAGACTTTGAAAAAAATGAATGTAAAATATTCTCATTAATAATTTCATATTGGTTACCTGTTGAAATAATATCCTGGTTGTATTGCCTTGAGTTGTTTTATTAAAATAGAATTATGTGCTAATATGAACTTACCCTTTTTATTTTTACTTCTTTTAATGTGGCTGTTAGTAAATTTTAAACTGTACATATGGCTTAATTAGATTTCTTTTATTTTTGATCTACTGCTAACTTAGTTATTAGGTGTACAGCTAAATCAGTTATTAGGTCACATATTGAAAACTTTGGGAAACAAATCATACTTGGTATGATTTTCTAAACTATCAGAGAGTCATTTGCCCTTTACCTTTGGAAACAAAAAGATTTACACTGAAATAGAGGATGCTTATTACTAAGAAGGGGATGACAGATTCAGATTTTTCAGTTGTGGCTGGGAGGAAGGGACAGTGGCCATGAGCCCGATGAGCAGTAAGCTCTCAACAAGTATTAATTTTCTTACCAGAAATACAGGGCATGTATAGCACCTCTTTTGTTGAGTGGAGTTGCAGTTGAAATGTGCGCGTCTTCTGTGTTCAGTGCCTGTCCTCACTGTGTGCGAGGGTGGCGGCAGATCTCTGGGTGTTCGTGGCTCATGAATAAGAGAAAAAGGTGGAGGAAGAGATGGAAGGAAGGGAACTGAGGGTGTTGGAAATTGTTTCTAATTTTGTCAGCCTCATAAAATCAAGAATTCCAAACGCTGTAACATTTTATCAAAGTAGAGCTAATAGTCTGAAGAAGAAAACTGAAGCCGGCCTGATTCAGCACCAGGGTCCTGTGTCAGGCCTGCTTCCCTCGGTGGCCTGGTGCCGGTGCCCTGGGCCTCCCGCCTCCTCCAGGACACTGGCTTTACCTCCCTGCAGGCCGAACGACAGTTTTTCATTCACCAGAAACTTTGCAGAAAAATGTTAGAAGCCGGGTAAGATAACATGGTACATAAGAACGCAGCAACTGTTGGTGGTGTATATGTATTTACTTGCTGTGGTTTTTAAAATTGAGATTTAATGATTCACCTTTACCAATGTGTGGCTTTTCACATTGCAGATTTCTTTGGTGCATCTCTCCCTGTGAATAAAATAGGATAAGGTGTGAATTTTTTTTAGGCACTGATCTTGTCACATGCTTGTTTCATTGCTCTGCTGGTCGAAGTGACTCCCTGGCAGGCAGTGGGCCCTGGCCGTTGGCTCCACTAAGTTTTAGACTCAAAGGGAAGTGTAGCCGTTTCCTCAGTCTCACTAGCATGGCCCAGGAACCAGCCAGTGAAGGGCCAGAGTCTGCCCGACGGCCCGGGTGGCCGGGGGGCCAGGGAGCGGGTCTGAACCGCTTGCGTTCCCTGCGGGGCCTTAGGATCCAGAGCTTTCCGGTGTCGGGATATTGACTTGCTTATTTTAAGGGTGGGTGGAGCAGCTGGAAAGAACCATTTTTAGTCTGTGAAGCGCCCATTTAGGTACTTTTATAAGAAGTATGTTGAGCAAGTAAGCTTGAGTCAGAGTTGCCAATGTTTTTCATTAATTATGTTGGGCTGTATTGTTCTTGAAATAATGTTTAACCTTGTTTGTGATATGTACTCTGAAAGGTAAACTAATGTGTTTTAGTTACTGCTTGACAAACTGTCATTCAGAATGACAGCTAGACCCAATTACATTGAAAAATTATGCTGCCAACCTCTGAAATAAATTGAAGATGACCTGCTTAGAAGATATGGGGTACAGACATTTACAGTAGAGATTAAAGTTCTGGTGAGAGTGGTTGGGATTTTGGATCAACAAGATAACACATTCTGAATCTTAGAGTCTTAATCTATTATCTTTTTATGTAAAAGGAATAAGAGAGACAATGGGGAGGTAGCTTATGACATTAAACTTTAACAGGTTGATCGTGTTTCTGGTCTGCGCTTCTAAAGAGCGACAGTAGTAATGCAGTTTATTCTGAATTAAAACCAAAGACCTTGTAAAAGTTTTGTTTTATATTATGATAGTCAGCTATTGTTTACACACAGTACACACAATCATATTCTGTAGTTGACTTATTTTTGATGTAATTATTTAAAATTGATTACTATATTTCATTTGTGGGTTACTTAGTTCTTTGTCCATGGCTACTTCTCCTTAGGGTCCCTGCCCCTTTCGAATACTCTTTTATTGGGTCTGAATATACTCATTTCCACCTAACTGCACCTCTGATCACATGCCCGTTTTATTGAACAAATATTTATTGAATGCTTAACATATGTAATGTAACGCTAGGCACCGAGGATACAACGATCAAGACAATTTCTTGCCCTGGGTTTTATCAAACTGTAGGGGTGACAGATGCAAGCCACGAAACGCATAAATTCTACACTAGAAATGAGTTAGGGTGAAAGGTGCCTGTGGAATCGAGGGAAGGTTTCCTGGGCGTGGTGGTGCTTGGGCATGGGTTTGAAAGGTGGCTGATTCATCTAGACTGGACAGCTGTGTGGTGGCCACTAGCCCTGTGTGGTGGGGGGCACACTTGAAATGTTCTAAAAACAAAATGCTCCCTTGATTTTGAAGACATGGTATAAAAAAATGTGACTATCTCATTAATCATTTATAATATTTATTACATGTTGAAATTATATTTTAGATATACTGGGTTAAATAAAATATAAATTAATTTCTCCTGTTTCCTTTTACATTTTTCTTTTAATGTGGCTAGCAGAATATTTAAAATGATTTATGTGGCTTGCATTATATTTATATTGGATAGTACTGTTTAGAGGTGACATCTCAAAAGTAGGTGAACCATAGGAAGAAACAGATAGTTTAGCATGCTTCCTTTTTTATGTGTAAGCGTGTGTGTGTGTGTGTGTGTGTGTGTACGCATATGCACACACAGTATGTACTTACAATACGGACACTCATCTGGATCATCTTTATCATATTGTTTGAGCCACTCATGTGGTGGGCGGTTCTGTTAGGTGTCGGTAACCCTCATTCTAAGTAATGCATTGACTTAATAGCAACAGTTTAACAGCCACATATCATTGGGGAAAAACTTGCTTTTTCTGCTCTGGTAAAAATTGCCTGAATAATTCATGGAAATCAATATGGCAACATATTAAATGCAATTTATTGTCAGCAAATACTTTGGAAGGCAAATTGTAAACATTGCTACAGAGTTGAAGAAATAATCATAATAAAATGTAGGAGTTGGATAAAAGTACTGTTATTTCTAGTATGTTTTGCTTATTTGTAAGACTTTTTCTTAATGAAATAAACAACTGCTTTTTTGAGTTATTATTAAAAAATATATGTGAAAATACACTTCTGGAAATCCACGTTTTGAATATACTCTGTTTACCAAAACCCGAAATCAAGAAGTAACTTTACCTGGAAAGCAGGATATATACTTTGTGAAGTTTTACTTGATTTTTCAAAGGAAGAGTACCCTGTTGTGTTTAGATTGCAATTTTTGTGTTAATCAGGAGTAGCATATTTCAAACAAGACTCTGAATTGAATAGTAGAAAACTGGAATGCTAGTGCTTTATAAGATTTCAAAGATTTTCTGGGTTTTAAGAGATGGAAGCAGGTGCAGAGAAGTTACTGGTTTAATCCGCTCTTCAGTTGGTAAGTTGCCCACCTGGAGGACTAAGTATTTCAGTCTCTGAATTTCTAGTCTAGCAAGTATCCCTTCTATTCTGTTAACCGGAGTTGCTGGGGTTTGGCAGGTGAACCTCTCAGTTTGCCGCGGCTGCGGTAACACACTCCACAGACTGGGTGGCATAAGTAATGCACATTCTGGTGGCGAGAAGTCCGAGGTTGAGGTGTCAGCAGAGCTGGTTTCTTGTGAACCTCCCCCCTTGGCTTACAGATCTCCTGCTTCTCCCCACGTCTTCACACGGTCTTTCTTCTGTGTGTGTGTCCTCATTTTCGCATCCTATAAGGACATCGGTCATGTTGGATTAGGGCTCACCCATAGGACCTCATTTACCTTCATTACAGCTCCACAGGCCCAGACACAGTGACACCCGGAGGCTCCGAGGGTTGGCGTTCTAACGTGAATTTTGAGGGTACACAGCTGTTAAGTGAAAATAAGGATAAAACAAGTGATGTGATAAAACTTTAAGATCTTGTCTATAATGTTTTACATAAATTCCCTTTGAAATTTACACTATTTTTTCATTATACAAACCCCTGACTTTTATATTTTGAATTATTTTATTCTTTTCCTTTCTTCTGTTTTTCCCTTCTTTTTCTCCCTCGTGTTTTTATTCTCACGTGTCTTCGTCTCTACCTCCAAAGGCACTGGTTATTTACCAGCGTGTCACCAAGCCCAAACAGTTTTGACTCTTTTCTTCAGCTAATTACAAGCATTATTTTTGTATCCGCTGCACTGTTTATAGAAAATGGAGGTCTTCGCTATTGCGATAATAGCAATTATGATAATAAAGAAACTCCATTGAGCTCATGCAGTACCAGGCCGTCTTTGTACCGATTCAGCTTTGACCAACTGTGGTCATCTGATGGCACACTTAAATAATCACTAAAATTCTGTGGCACACCGAAAAATATATATTTTGCTAATCTGACAAAAAAAGTGTAGTTTTAATTAATTTACAAAAATAATAATAGTAATGACCAACCCTTTTTGCTCCATAGCGACTTTTTAAGAAGTCAGGTGCTTATACTTGTATATAAAGATTTCCGGTACGAAGAATTAACCAATGAGATGCAATCTTATTATGCGACGTGACCAATAAGATGCAGCTCTGTGACATGACCCATATGTATTTAAGGCTCAAGACAGCACTCCCCCCAGACGGCTCCCGCGGCGCTGGCTGCTGTCGCTTTCTTATGTGACCGTCTAAGGGAAAGGAGGTCAGTGCCCCTGACTAAGTAGTCAGGTATTGCGTGTTTTTAAAAAATTCTTGTGGCGCGCGGGTTGAAAATCGCTGTGCTAAGTGCTTTCTTTGCATGCAGTCAGTCTCACGAGAGCTCCCTGAGGTTCGGTAGTGACGAGAAAACTAATGGTTAAAGGTATAAATCATGTTTTCAAGATTTCATAGGTAATAAGCGTTGTTAGGTTTCAGACGGAGGCAATACTTGCTATGCCTACTGCTTCTGTCTCGGAACCCTTTAGAATTTAGTTCGCTGCTGTCTTACCCTCTGGCTGCGACCTCACTGCGGTTCTGACCTGGAAACAGCACCAGGGGTCACTAGGGCAAGCCTCGGCATGCTTTCCTGTGGATGTTGGAACCTACTGAGGTTTTGATTCCTAAGCCCTCAGAGCTCTGCCCGCAGCCCCGCAGTCAGTGTTTCCTGTCCGCCGGCGCAAGGGCGCCCAGTCCAGCGGCCTGACTCCCATGGGGCACCGCGACCCGCTCGCAGCTCTTGACCCCGCCGCGGGCCCCACAGACCCGGGCTGCAGCCAGCCGCTGCTGTGCTCTCGCCCTGACGGCCCGTGGCGCGGCGCGCGGTTTTGAGGGTTGCTTAGGGGCTGTTTCACTGATTGCCTGTTGGGACCCTGTCCAGCGCGTGTGTGTCTCTGCACTGTTGAGAGTGACGATGGGGCCAAAAGGTAGCAACTGCTTATGGACCAAAAAGGGGGTATTCCGGGCTGTTGGGGGCTGCCTTGAAGAAAATCTGTAAATACCTATTTGTATCTAATCAGCTGTATTCTAAAGACGGGGAGGCAAGAGGAGAGGCAGCATTGGGAAGGTGGCACGAGGGAGGACCGTTAACTAGGTCACTGGGTGGACGGATGCTTGATCCCACCTGGGTCAAGTTAATTCTGGAACAGAGTAGAGACAGGGCACCGGGAAAAGGACTGCTGTGAGGAACTACCAGGGGCCCCCCAGGAGTGCCCGAGGCGGGGGACCTGTCCCAGCTGTGTTCCAGGGATGACTTGCCTGCAAATCTTGCGCTGCATATTTGGAGAGATGTTTAGTGTTTGAGAGTTGGTGGCACCTGTTATGGTCATCCATTAACCTTTTAGAGTATATTTCCGCAGCGTTCATGGGTGACCCTGAACCCGGAAAGACTTCTGGATACCTGCTGGAGAGGAGAAGAAGATTAATGTGAAGCTGCGTTCATTTCTAGGTAGTGGTTGCGAGCTCAAGGGCCACACCTGGGGATGGTGCACCAAAACCTGGGACAAAGTGGCATTGGGAAGATGGTTCTTTTCTAAGGATGTCAGCTTCTTAGGAGACCAATGTGTGAATTAAAAAACACTAAATGTCGTGATGAGGCCTTTGTGGATTGACTGATTTGAACTGAAATCCTGGCCCTGCTTTTTCTTTCTCTTGTGACCTTGAGTAACAATAGGTATGAGAGTACAGTGTCACAGAAGAGGAGGTGATGAGTGCTAGCAGAGTTGTCAGAAAAGGATTCTCAGTGGAGGATTCTTGAGACTTGCTGTGGGTGGTGGGCTGGGTGGGCGGGCAGAAGCATGTTGAGGAGGCGGAATGGAGCGGGGCACCCGGTCTGGAAGCCTGAATCAGTGCCATGTTTTCAGTGTGCGCCACTTTCCAGGAGTGTTCCTCTCCCTCCACACTTTGGGGCTTAGTCTTTCAGGACTTGGCGGAAGCTCCTGCCTCTGCTGTAGATCCTTCTCTGACAGAAGAGAGTTTTGAGGCAGTTAAGGATTTCCATTTTTTGGCCAATCCCATTAGCACCTTGTAAATACATTCATCTCTCAGCAATCTCAGAAATCGCATTCTCGAATTGTAATAACAGTTTGCAAAGCTGCAGACTTGGTGAAATCACGGTCTCTAGACACTAAGGGGGTAGGGAAAAGTGGAGAAACAAAAACAGTGAACCGAACATGTATATATTTGTATGTGAACACAGAAAGAAAAGTTCTGGGAAGAGCTGTTTCCAAAACCAGAATCATCTGTTGCTTGTTTGTACCAAATATAATAACAGTAGTTACGAGTTTTGGTTGGGGATGCCACTGGGCTGCGGACTGTTGCTGAGTTAGGAGCAGCTCGTGGTGGGGAGAGAGAAAACACTACTGCATTAAATGCACAAGTCAATTATGAGCCATATGTTGATTTCAGGAATGTTACAATGTGAAAAATACTTCTTAAAATAAAGGATGCAGTATTCTAACTTAAGACAATAACTCCATGACATTGGGACTTCTGTCCCCCTTGGACACGTGAGAAAGGAGGAGCGTGGTGAATTGAGACTGAGGACTTTGGGCGTGGGAGCAAGTGTTGACTTGCGTGAAGCAGCCCATGCGTCGCAGGTAAGCCGATCCGGCCAGGCAGACTGGGCACCCCGGCTCCTCCTCGCCGCGTGGCTTGTGTTTCTACCTGGACTCAGCAGGACAGTCTGCGCGGCTGCGGGGAAGCTCGCACCTGCGGCTTTGGGGCCTCTTATAGCTGTGGGTGGTCACCTTGACTCTCCGTGGTGAGAGGGAGGGTTCGCGTGTAAGGGCTTTTTGGTTCAGATCCACTTTTGAGCCAGGTTTTCTGTGGGAGCCTGACCTTGGGCGGTTTGTCTGGTCAGAGGAGTTCGAGCTCCGGCCCTGCCATGGCCTGGCTTCGTGACCTCCAGCCAAGCATCGTGTCTCTGAGCCTGTCTGTCTCTCTCTCTCTCAGTCTTTCTTCCTCCCTCTCCCTCTCCCTAGATCTTGCTCTACCTCTGCATCTGTCGTATGCATATGTGTATGAATATGTATTCATATGTATCAATGTATGCTTGAAAGCAAAATTAAGGATGCCATTGTTTTGTTTTATCCTTCAAATGGGCACTGTGTATGAGCTATGTATGTGACAGATCATATATTATTCGTTGTTTCGGCCACTATGCTGAATGTTTAGGGAGCTCATCGCTATTCAAAGTATGACCCCCACCCCCCGCCCTGAGCCAGTTGCGTATTTGTGACACATCTGCTGGTCTAAGATGAGGTAAGGAGCTGGTGCCACGATGTATATCAACTTTGCCAGTAAGCACATCTTTTATTTCAAGTGACTTTTCATTCTGAACAAGACTTTCTCAAGGAAGCAGGTGCCATGTTGATTCACGTTGCAATTCAGTCTCCTTATCTGCTGGTACCCTGAGCGGCATTTTTGGGGTACATTCCGGACAGAGCTTAGTTTTACTTGTTATTTTTTCCACTTGTGATGTTGGAAAGGTTTACTATTGTTAGTGAAAAGAATATTGATTTTGGACTTGGATTCTAAGTCCTTGCCTTCGTTAGTAATTAGCTGTGGGCAGTTTGCTGACGTCTCCTGGACCTTGTTCTGCCTGACTGGAAGTAAAGGCGGGCTAGGCGGTGTGCGGTTCTCTTAGGCTTCAACATGCCAATAGTTTATGGTTTTTAACTGGTGTGTTTTTCTTCTTTTCTTTTTTTGAACCATAACATAGGCTGATATTAAAGTAAATGGTTAGATACACGGGGATAGAAACATGTTTTAACCACATGCCAGGAAGTTGATTCTAAAGATATAATGATTAATGAAAGTGGTTTTTATTCATAAGTGGTAATCTCCAGGGGTGGGGGAAGAGATAGATGTTGAAATATTTTTTCAAATACAGGGTAGAACAAAAGTAGGCCTGGTTGTTCGTATGTAAAATAATACAATAATTCATCAATAAAATACAAGAACACGTTGGGTTTTGTGCACTCACCACTGTAAACCTACTTTTACCCCACTTTATATGTGCAACTGTGTAACCGTCATGGGCACTGTGTTAGCGATGCGGACAAAGACGTGGAAGGAGGAGGCTGTGGGGAATCAGTTCTGCTGGACCGCGGCAGGCAGCGTCCCCCGCAGCCCCGCAGACCCCCTGAGGCGCTGCGGGAGGCCGGTGTCTCCTGCCGCCCCTGGGCTCTGCTGCCGCTGCTACCTGGCAGCCAGACCCGCATTTAAATAACATGCTTCGTTTTCTGATACGGGTTCTGTGGCACCAGGTAGGTGTCCTAGCATTCGGGTCACTTCTTTTACTAACTACCTGTAGTTAGTGCAGACGCCGCAGGTTGGGGGCTCAAGCCCACTAGGCCACTGCCACTCCGAGGCCGCGCGGGGCGGGGGTGCTGCTGCGTTTCCGCGGGTCTGACAGCGCCCCTGCCCCACCCTGTGTGAGCTGATCCCCGGAACCCCGGGGCGCCCCGCGCATGCAGTCGGCGTTATCGTGAAGGGCACATTCAGGAGCAGCCCCACGGACTGCACGTGTGGGACGAGGCCCTGCAGGTGGGGAGGGAGCGCACAGAGCCCCCAAGCCCTTCGGGGCTCCACCCGTGCCTGCTGTGGGCGCCCCGGAGCTCCCGGCCCCGCTGCCAGAGCTCTCACGGAGCCTCAAGTTCGGGGCGCGCGACTGCGCACGCCCCTGGCCGCGCCGCTGGGCCAGCGCGGGCGCGGGGTGCGCGCGCCTGGGCCTGGCCACCCTGGCCTGCCCACCGGCTCACCGCAGACCGCCTGCTGGGCATCGCCCTCGGCACCGGCCAGGGGGCCGCCCCTGAGGACCGAAGGACACCCCTGTGCCTCCGGAAATCTTGGGCGCTTCTTGAAGCCCCCTGCTAGGAACTAGGGGCAAAGACCCTATACACGTCTTACCTTCTGCTGTAGGCATCTAACCAGCATGTGAGTGTACGGGCGTGATTATGTCCCCCCAACCCCCAACCCCCAACCCGGGAAAACTGCTTACGGTCCGGCCCCGAGCGAGAACCAACGCGCAGGCAGCAGGTGCAGACTTGGCTTTAGAAAAACGGGGAGTCTTCTCCAAGAAGATGACTTTGAACCGTATCTATTTCTTTAAAATTTTTTGTTATGCTGCTTTATAGAATTAAAAACTAATGTTATAACCTTAAAGGTGTGATTTTAGGGAAAATTTCTACATTTCATTGGCACAACCTATAGAATGACAAACACACACACACACACACACATTTAAGGGTGCTTGGTGAGAAACCAAGGACTTTTTCCCACACCAGTGCCCTTGTTCCTGGTGTTTCACTGTCAGTTGAGAAAGGCTTTGGTCCTCAGACATCAGTTCCTCTTAGCTCCTGTGATTAGGACAGCCAGTGTCACCTACCAGACAACTGCTAGCTGTTACTGTGCCAAGTGACTGTGATTTCTGTCATATTCTCAGTCAATGATATTTTATCTAATTTGTTGCCATTGGAATGCAGTTTTCCTTCTGTCATTTTTATTTTGAATCTCACTTTTGTTTTTAGTGAAAGGCATTAGAGCTTTGGGTTTGAGTTTTATCCTTTTGACTGAAGGAGCCTGTGATTAGGCAGGTGCCCTGTATGAGGGCGGCCCAATGAGAGAATAGAAATTTGGCCCTTACAGAAATCGCTGTGCACCGGAGATCAAGGCATAACCATTTACAAACTTCGGCCTTTGCCTCTTACGTTTTCCTTTTCGCCAGCGTATAAATTGCCTCCTGTTCTTGCCTGGAGGTTTCACCACGTGATGAATAATCATGCTGGTAACAACTTCTCGACTTACCTTGCTAATTTGATGTCTTAGTATAGACCAGGCTTCAAATGTTCATAAAGGTCTCCGAACAGGGAGCTGCCTCCTAAAAAAAAGAAAGGACTCCTTTACCAGGGACAGGGTGGGTGTGGGTTCACTGTTATCAAAACTTGTTCCTGCAAACTCAGGGGGGCAAGTGAAGAGAACTGACTTTATGACCCGCAGAAACGGTGATGGAGATGAGGGTGATGGAAAAGTAATCTTTATTTGAGGGATACAATGAAAGCATAACTTCAAAAAAACCAAAGTGGAGCTCATTTGTTTTTGTCAGTAATCTCAGAGAAGTTAGTACTGTCACCTTTTATCATAAAGGGCAGTTATTTAAATGTTTATGTGTGTGGACCACAGCAGTGTCCTGTCAGTCAACAATATGTGGATAGTTTAGTTACTTGCTCTTTCAGTCGAAGTATTAAGCTGAATACCTGGTAAGTGTTGGTACTGAGTTGGGCTCTTGTGGAGGTAATAATAGAAGAAGAAGAATGATTTTTATCCAGTGATTTATGTCAGAGGCTAGGCACAATAATTCTCAAAACAGCCCCGTGAGACCAAGTCCTGTTGTCCACAGTTTATGCAGGAGACAAGATTAAGTAATTTATGTCAGATCAGGCAGGCAGAGTTGGCCATCTGATGCCCAAGCCTTTTAGCAGTCTTCTTCCTGTTAAACACACGTTTGTTAGGTTGCATAAGAGAAATACAAAGAATTACGAACTTCCTGGGGAGGGTAGATGACGCCTCATTTGGAGAGTGGAGCCTCAGGGCCGTTTTCACAGAGGAGAGACTGGCAGGATGTCGCGGCGTGGGGGGCGTGGGTTGGGAGGCCACACCTGGAGAGGCAGCTGTCAGACATGGTCTGGTCTTCTGGTCTTTGTTGCAGTTGCAGGGGAGTCCATGCTGCTGCTTTTCTGGAAAAAGTGCCCAGCGTCTGAGGCTTTGTGGCAGTGGGAGGGGGCTACTGCCCCTCTGCATGCCAGAGTTCCTGTGGAAGTGTCAGTACCCGCGGGGTGGAGCAGACGGGAGTGCACACCAAGTTGATGCAGACGACATCAGTGCTGGAAGAAACCCAGTCTGTCCTGAGAGTGGGGGTCCTCTTCCTTCCAGAGGAAGGTGCATGGGGCTCAGGACTGGGCCTCACCCTGCCTGTGCCTGTCCCACGCTGGGTGCAGTCACTGTGGAAGAAGGGTGGGGAGGGTGGAAGGTAACCTGTAGCCAGTCTTCTGACCATCGGACGTGCGTACACTGAGCCGCGCTGATGACCGAGGGGTCACACTGGTTTGGGAGTATTGGGAGAGGCTGCGAATGGGTCGTATTTGTTCATGAGAGGTTTTAGTGCTGGCTCACAGGCCTCCGATACCAGTTGGAAAACTTCAGTTAGCGCATATGTACCTAGATTCTACAGTTTACATTTTACTAAACTAGCTTTATCACATTTGCATCCGTCTTTGCTTTTCTGTTGTTGTTTTTGGGATACAATTCAAACTAGGTTGGAGGCATGCACATCTGCTAACTCAGATTTAGCATTTGGTTAGGGTTCCCCCTCAACCTCTTTCATTTAGTGACATAGGATGAGAAACCTCTGTCTTACGTATAATGTTCTCTGTGTTTGGCAGTTCATTTGCCTGTGTAACCAGAGCCCCCGTTGAGATAAGGAACATTACAGCCACTTCAGAAAGTCCCTCACACCCAGCCCAGTCAGTCCCCAGCGGACAGCCCCAGAGGCGCCACCCAAGTTCTCGCACCAGAAGTTAGGAGAGACGGAATCTGACTGCGTGAACGAGCTCTTGAGCAGAGCGACTCTCATTTAGCCGGCGCTTCTGTGACTCGCTTGTGTCCCGTTGCGCAGCACTCGCTCCGCCCCTTGCTGAGCAGGCTGTCACGAGCGCGCAGCTCCGGAGTCTGTCCCGTCTCCTGCTGGTGGGACTTTGGGCTCCGTGCAGTTTTTGGCCATTATGAATAAAGCGCCCTTGAGCATTTTGATACCAGTCATATTGAGATCTAATTTTTATTTCTTTTGGATAAATGCTTATGGATATATTGATAACTACGGGTCAGAGAGATGGTGTATGTTGCTTTGAGAATAAGTGGTTAGACTTTTTTGCAAGCGGCTGAAGCAGTGCGTGGGTGTGGGCAGCCCCGCTCTCCCCAGCACTGCACGTGGCCGGCTCTTTTAGCGGCTCTGCAGGATGTGTGATACCTCATTGTGGTTTTAATTTGAGCTCCTGTGATAGCTGATGATGTTTAGCACTTTTTCATGTCCCTGTGGGCTATTTTAAAATATTTTGTGAAATGCCTATTCAAATGTTTTGCCAATTTTTAAAATAAAAAATTATTTAGGAGTTTTAAAAATATATATATCTTAGATACTATTTCTTTGTCAGACATATGCTGTTTGATTGTTTTTTTCAGTCTATAAATTTTCTGTTTACCTAAAGTTGTCCTTTCATGAGAAAATGCTTTTTAATTTTGGTGAAATCTAATTCATCGATTTTTTTCTCTTACGGTTATTATGGTTTCTTAGTGTCCCTAAGAGACACCGTCTCCACTGGAGACCATGCAGCCGCTCCCCTGGGCCTTCTCAGCGAGGCTTCGTGGTTGCGGTGTTGGTGTTTAGTCTGTAACCTAATTTTTTGTGTGTCTGATACAGCAGTTCAGGTTTTATCTACCACCCCCCCACTATATTAGTATCTGTTTGTTTCCTTGTCATTGTTGTAAAGACTTCCCCATCCCTGCGGTGTGGCTGTCGTACTTCTGTAGGACATTGAATGATGCACGAGTTGCAGTGCTCTGGTTGTCAGTGTTTATCAATGATGAGAATGTTCTGATGACTGGAAGTTTATGATACATTTTGAAATTGGGTAGGGTAAGTACTCTAGTTTTATGCCAAGATGGTGACTACACTAGTTGCTCTTGTTTGTTTTGCAATTATATATGTATTTTATGATCAAATGTCAGTTTCTACCAAGAGGCCTTGTGGGTTTGTAAATAGATTTGCATGGATGTATAGTTTAATTTCAGGGGAGGGGGAAGTGATTTCTTAAAAATACCAAGTCTTCCAATTCTTGAACATGATATGTCTCTAATGTACTTAAGTCTTAAAAAACTTCTAGCAGTGTTTTGTAGTTTATAGTTTAAAAGCATTACCCATGTTTTTGTTACACTTATTTCTAAGTGTTTTTTTGATGCTATTGTAAATAGAATTAAAAAATTTCATTTTCTAATTGTTTGATGCTTGTAATAAAAATAAAATTGATTTTTGTCTTTTGAGCTTATATTATATCTGACTTTGCTACAGTCGCTTACTGGCTTAAACAGCTGTTTTGTAGATTACTTACTGTGTTACGTGCACACAGCCATGTCTGTGCGCATCTCCAGAAGTACAGTTTTGCGTCGTTGTCTGCCTTTTCCATGCCTTTCAACAAGCTGGGACCTGCGGTCAGTGCTGCCTGTGAGTGACAAGCACGCGCGTCCTTTGTTTTTTCATGATATTAGGAGGAAAGTGTTTGTTATCTGGCCATTGAGTCGATTCACCATTAAAATGTTAGTTACACATTTTTCTAAATTCCATTTATCTGGTTGAGGACGTTCCTTCTACTCCTAGTTTGCTAAAAAGTTTTTTTATCACGAATGGGCGAATTTTGTTAAATGACATTTTTATATTGATTAAATTAATACGGTAATAATAATGTTTTAAAATAGTTTATTGAGGCGTTTACATATCATAAAATTCATCTATTTTTTAGCATACAAGTCAAAGAGTTTTAATATTTTTACATAGTCATTCAACTATATGAATAATCTACTTTTAGAACATTTCCAGCCCCCCACATCCCCAGGAAGGTCATACCCAGTTGTATAGTCCCTCCCCACTTCCATGTCCAGCCACAGTCGTCACTGATGTGCTCCCTCTGGGTTAGCCTTTCCTGGGTCTTCTATATAAATGGAGGCACACGACATACAGTTTTAGGCCTGACTTCTGTTATTTCGCGTAATGTGTTTGAGGCTCACTCACGTTCCAGTTTATTGTCAAATAGCACCCCATTGTGTAGGTATACCACATTTTGATGATTTATTTACCAGTTTTTGGATGTTTGAATTGTTTCCAGTTTTTGGCTTTTGATGCTAATGCTTTTATGAACATTTGCATGTGCGTGAGCATCTTTTTATAGACACCCAGGATGGAGTTCTTGGTCATGCAGCAGACCTGTGTTTAATTTTTGAAGAAACAGCCAGATTGTTCTGCAGGGTGATTGTGCTGTGTTACATTTCTGCTGGCAACACAGCACTGGTTTTTTCAGTGTCAGAGCACAACCTTGCACTCTGAGGATAATTCTGTCATATAGTTTGCATTTTATATATATATTGCTAGACTTGGTTTGGTTACCGTTTTTCAGGATTTCTGTGTCTATATTCATGAGAGATTTTGGTTTCTAATTTCATTTTTTTATTGTCCTTGTCAGGTTTTATGATGAGGGTATTGTAAAATAGTTTTGGAAGTGTTCCTTCCTCCTCTGTTTTATGAATGAGTTTCATAGAATTCACTAATAAAAATATCTGAGCCTGCACTTTTCTTCGTTGGAAGGTTTTTTGGTAATGGATTTAACTTTTTAACAAATATAGGCTATTTAGATTTTCATTTATCTTTGTCCATTTGGAAAATCGTGTTTTGCAAGGCATTTGTCTGTTTTATCTAAGTAACTGAATTTGTTGGCATAACGTCGTTCATAAATGTTTCTGTAATATACTTTTAATGCCTGTAGGGTTTATGGTGATAATCCATACCAGATATTAATAATTTGTACTTTTACTTCTCTTTTTCTTTTAATTGAGTTAGTGGTTTGTCAGTCATTTCAAAGAAACAAATTTGGCTGTGTTCATTCTTTCTGTTTGTTTTTATTTCATTGCTATCTGTTTTTTATTTCGTTTCTCCTACTTTATTCTTTGTTTAGCTTCATAAAATGAAGTCTTAGGTCAATGAGAGTCTTTTTTTTCATAACACTTGATAGTTTTTGTAAGCAGCACTTTTAGGCTCATCATTTACAGCTAAACCACCAAGACCTGTGACAGCTGCCCTTTGAAATGTGCCGCCTCGTCGTCTGGGTGTGAGTGGTGCCTGCTGGGCTACAGCTCTTAGGCGAGGGTGTTCATCAGGCACCCACTGAGCTGAACCACAGTGTGTGACACACGTGTCTCACTTTTACTCAGTCTGTTGCAGCAGTGTCACATGTAAGACACAAGTTTTTCTACACCGTACATTAGATTTTAAAATACTAGATTTCTTTTGGGTGTTTGAGCCCAATTTTGATAATGGTTCTTTTGAAAAGATAAGTAGAAACCAGAAAAAGATTATGTAATTAAAGTTATGAAAAAATGGTTGACTGAAGTTTGATCTGAAATAATTTAAAAGGTTGCCTGTATTCACTTTAATGATGTAAAAGGGGTTTATACCAATCATTTATTATTTACTTTAATGAAGGTATGAGAAAAGGAAACTATACCTTTCCATTGGAGAAATATATTTGAGGTGAAAGGAAAAGCATTTAGAAGGTTAGGAGTGAAAAAGACATGACTGCCCCAGGAAGGGAGGGTGCTGACACTCCACCTTGAAGACCTTTGAAGGGGAAAGTAGGAAAATATTCGTTGGACAAGCGTCTCGGTTACTTTCTTTGGATTGTGTCATCGCCTTGTTTTATGTAACGTACTCACTAGTTTCAGTGTCAGATGGAATTGTTTGCTCACTTATTTATCTTCAAATTATGTATTTTGAGGTTCCCAGGCAGGAGGGGGCAGGCGTGTGCTGTGGGTCACTGCGCGTGAACCTGCACATGTGCCCAGACGTGGCCCTTTGGTTTCCATTCTTGTGTTACAGTGCTTGGAATAAGGGGCTTACTTTTTTAAAAGTAAGATTTGTTCTTATATGAAATTTAAGATAAAACCGATTTTACCTGCAACCTGTAGCGCTTCCGCGTGACTTGTGTTCTGCGTAGAGAATCGGCGGAGAGGGAGCCTTGCTTTTGGGACCCCGGTCCGGAGGGAGGGGCCTCTGCGGCTGATGCTGGGGCAGGGGGCTGGGCTCCGGACCAGTGCGGGCCCCATATTTTTAATCAAACATTTTTCTAATTTAAAAACAGGCTCCCTTAGGGAAAAATCCAGGGAATTAGGGAACACCGGCCCCTCGCAGTGCCCTTGCGGAGAGTGAGCTTGTACGGCCTGGCGCAGGGTCTTCGCTCGGCGGCCTCTGGGTTGCTTCGGACCGGCCTCCCGCCGCGGCGGGACGGACCGCGGGCCTGGCGGGCGGTCGGTCGTCGTGGTGTCAGGGACTGAATTCGAAGCCCTCCCCCTCGCACCTCCAGGAAGGGCGGCAGAGATAGGTTCGAGGCTTAACCTTTGGTTACAGAGAATGTGACCTTATTTGGAGATAGGGTCTTTACAGAGATGATCAAGTTAAAACGCAGTCATTAGGCCCTGATTCTGTAGGACCGTCCCTATAAAAAGGGGGAATTTGGACACTGAGACATGCATAGTGGGAAGGTGATGCGGAGAGACACAGCGAGGATATGCTAACTTACCTGCCAAGGAGAGGCCCCGGGACAGACCCTTCCCCCACGCCGCGGAGGAGCCACCTGCGACACCTGGTCCTCATGCTTCCAGCCTCGCATGGGATAGAAAAGATGTTTGAGAGGTGCATATAAAAATGCCTTTGATGAGGAACATATGTTATGTAGAAAGAACACTGTGTACTATATGGAACAGGGGAGAAAGTGTTCAATTTTAGGCATTTTTAAAGCTAAATGGTATTTTAGGTCCTTGGAGTCTAATATTTGCATATACACAAACTCATAGGACACCTGCCACACCTTCTGAATCCACCCGTCTGCGGACGGACACCCCGCGCTTCAGTCACTCTCGTCTGTTAGAAGTGACGCTGCAGTGAACCCAGGGGCGCTTATGCCTTTCCTAATCCGCGTTTTTGATTTCTTCAGATAAATGCCCAGAAGCGCAGTCACTGGGTCGTAAGGAAGATACATTTTTAATTTTTTGAGGAAGCTCCATACTGTTTCCCATAGAGGCCGCACCAGTTTTCAGTCCCACCAGCCGTGCAGGGAGGCTCCCTTTTCGCTGCATCTTCGCCAGCACATCCTACTTGTTGGCTTTTTGAATGTAGCCATTCTGACAAGTGTGTGGTGTAGGTATCTTGTTGTTTTGATTTGCACAACCTACTAAATGGGAGAAGATATTCACAAGTGATATATCAGATAAGAGGTTGATATCCAAAAATAAATAAGGAACTGGTACAACTCTCCATGTTGGAAAAAAACAACAAAATAAAACAACTCACAGTCTGATTAAAAAATGGGCCAAAATTTCTCCAAAGTACATACACAGTAATTTTTATACTTTTAGGTAAATAAAAATATATCATTTTAAAAGCTCAGCTATGCTATTTATTTAACACAAATCCAGTCACGACTGGTCTTGAGTCAGAAGCACCTGGGGACCGCTGTGTGTGGCAAGGCCTCCTGTGCCTTTTAGAACTTGAAAGAGGTCTGGAGGGTGGGCCGCCCTTCACCCTGCAGCCGGGCTGTCTGTCATGGGGACACTCCAATTCATCTCCATTGACTCCAGTGATTTTAGCTTAAAAGCTTTTTTTAGCCTTTTGTGTCACTACTTTGTTTTAAAAAAGTGTTAAGAGTTTTCTTTTTTAGTATTTATTGCTAATTTTTTAAAAATAATTGAGTCTTCTAAGTTTTCTACTTTATTGCTGAAATAACTTTAAATAGACTGATTCTTTTTCTTCATTGTTATTTACTTCTTCTGGGTGTTTCATCTCTTACCCGCAGAGAGCATTTCGTCTTTCCTCATTTTATCCCAGCGTGTTCCTGAAACATGGATTTTTTTCATTGAGCTGTGGCATATCTAGCCTCTCTTTTAATTTTGCCCTTCTCAACTTCATAGCAAGGTATTTCAGTGCACTTCCTAGTCTGGGATAGAACCTTGGATCTGCCACCTGCTTACGTGACCTCCCTCGGTCGTGTTGCTTAACCTCACTTCTGTCCCTGGTTTCTGGGAGGCCAGTGTTGCCTGTCCCTCACAGGACTGTTAGAGACTTGTTTACACAATAGAGGCCAATTGTCTCCACTTTTTCTTGTATGCTTCAGTTGATAAGTACTGAACCACGTATTAGAAGTGGGGAACAAATATTTCCTGATTTTGGAATGAGAGGTTTGGAAGCATTAGCCACATGAACGGTATGTGTTAGTGGTGGCAGTTGCAGGTGTGCAAGGCCATCAGAAAGTGTAAGTCCGCTCTCTGTTATCTGTAGTGACTCTTTTTACTGCTTCCGGCAGTGAAATCAGAGAGCTGTGACTGAACTCTTTTGTAATTAAGTAATGTATCTGAAGGGTCATTGTTCCTTTTAACTCTGAAAGATGGAACCTTAGGCTTCACACAACATCATGATTGTTAGAATTACACATATTAATTGTTAATTCCTTGGAAAGCATACTGGTTTTTTTTTCCAGTGGAGCCCATCTCTGTTATTTACACATTTCATAATGATTTTTGGTTATACCAGATTACACCAAAGCCTTAGAACTCATTTAGGAAATTAGTCTAAAATATTCTCATTAGTCTTCCACTTTATTGTATATGAATTGTTACACAAATTTATTCAGAGACTCATAGGCTTAAATCTTGGTGTCTGCTTCTATTATTTCAATTAGTAAGTGGCCATGACATGGTTTTTCAAACCTGTTTATTTCTCTGTATGGTTGGTTGGTAACCCTGCTGTACGAAGTTCATAGTCATGACCTGAATCAACTGAGGGCATAATAATGAATAAGGGGGGCCATTCCTTGGTGAGACAGTGGTTTGCGCTGTTCTCAGAGATCTGCGAGCCAGCCCCAGCGAGACACTGCTGTGCTGGCTTTGCTCCTCAGTGCCTATAGCCCGGCTACTCTGTCCCGCTTCGCAGGAACTTGTTCCCGCACTGCTGATGAAGTCGCTGGGACCGAGAAGAAGCAGTGCTTCTCAGAAGCACTGTGACAGAAGCAGAAGCAAGTGACTGATGCAGCTGAAATCTAAATCCAGAAAGGCTGAATGTAGAGTCGAACTCTTAACCTCTCTTGTAGCCATTGTTAATAAACCAGAACCAGTAAGAGGCATTGAAGTTGTTTATGTAGACGTAAAACTAGCCATTAACCAGGGAGAATATCTAGGTCATTTAAAGGTAAGATATTAACAGAAGACCTAGTTTCTTATAAAGTTGAATTTTGCTGCTGTTACAGAGAAAAATGCATACAGAGTATAGAATATTAAATTTTGAGAATATTTTGCTTTTAAATTTTAGAAAACTTTAAAATAATTCTTAAATGAGATTTTATTGCTTGTATGGACTTGTGTGAAGACAGACTTACTGGATTTTGACGTTGGGTCTTCTACCTACAGGCTTTGTGACCTTCTACAAGTTAAACTCTGTGCCTATCATTACTTTTACCTGTAAAATGAAAATACAGCTTCTTTCTCATAAGTTGTAATGAGAATTAAATTATTTGAAATATATTGAAGCACTTAGAATAGTAATAAATGGCATGTAGAGTTAGGTAGTGGTGTTATTATTAACCTTATCTCATTTATGTCACAGAACGTGTTCATCCGTATTAATGAATACCTTTCATTGACAGAAGATTAATTCTTCTTTTTGACTTTAATTTCTAGCCCCTATCTGTCCCTAATCTTATTTTTCCTTTCCTTTTTCTTTGTCAACTACTCACAATTTGTTGTCTTTTTTGCTTTGTGTAACCTGTAAGCCCCGTGCAACCCTTTTTGGAATAAGGTGGCGCATACGTGCTGTGCACGCATGTACGCCTTTGTTCTTGGAATTCAGCACTGCTAGTGCACGAGCTGGTTCTTGTCCATGGAAACATCCCTACTTCCTAGAGCAGGAAGTCCTGATCTTTAATAAATATTTGTTGGATGAATGAATGCGTAACTTCAAAATTGTTAGGCATTTTGCATATGGCTATTGTTTTTCTCCTAAATTTCTCATTCTGTTGACCAAAAAGGTATCCAGTATGTCAGTGTTGTTCTTTAAGAACAGGGGTTTAAAAAAGGGGAGGGGTCTAGTTACAGAATGGGTACAAATGACCCACGGACATGGACAACAGAGTGGGGACTGACTGTGGGAGCAGAGGTGGGGGCGGGGCAGGGGGGAGCCACAGGGGAAGTTGGGACAACTGTAATAGAATAACAATAAAAAAAAGAATGGTACTTGTTACTGAGTATAATTTGCGTGTGATTGGTCAGTAGAGAATAAGAGCAGTGTAGTGCATCTTTTATTCTAGGCGTATTTGGGAGGTACGGCAATACTTGTGACTCATTCGGCTACAAGTCAAATGATTTGCTGTTAAATTAACTTTATTTACCAGTTTACATATTTTTTAAAAATTATTACAAGATATTAGGTATTTTTCTTTTAAACTTATTTTTAACATTAATTCTGTCATTCCAACATTTTCCTTTTATGTCCTAAAATTTATACTTAAATTTAATCTCCTAGTGGTTATCGCTTCTAAGAGCCAGACCTCTTTTTTGTAGAAATTTGCCCTGAATCCTGCTCCCCCTGCCCCAGGAGTCATATGATCTGTTTCACTCGTTATTCTAGATTTGAAACCACCTTTTTCCATTAAAAAAATTAGATTTCTCTTCGCAAGTTGTGTTCACTTATCTGTAACTTACTATTTTTTTTTTTAATCAAAATTGCTTTTAGAAGAGAAGACTTGAAGTCTTTTAAAGCAGTTATGCTTTCTTGCAAGTAAAATGCTTGGCATTTGTTGTATCGTTGTCCATGACCCCCCACCTGATCGTTCGTGTCGTGTTGTTCTGCTCGCTTCCAGCTGGTTGGTGGAGAATTCGACCTGGAGATGAACTTCATCATCCAGGATGCCGAGAGCATCACGTGCATGACGGAGCTCCTGGAGCACTGCGACGTCACGTGCCAGGCCGAGGTCTGGAGCATGTTCACCGCCATCCTGCGGAAGAGCGTCCGCAACCTGCAGACCAGCACGGAGGTGGGGCTCATCGAGCAGGTGCTGCAGAAGATGGGCGCCGTGGATGACATGATAGCAGGTAGGAGGCCGCCGGTGGGGCGGGCACGAGCCGGTGGAGGCCGTGTGTGCCTCCTGTTAGTCTGTGGGTGGGTCAGCGGTGCCTGGGCACTCGTTGGCGTCGGAGTTTGTCAGACCCCGAACTCTTCTCAAAAGCGAGGTTGTGTCGCGCTTGGCACTTGATTGGGATTCATGGCACTTGCTGACACTTGTGTGAGTCAGGATGCCCCCCTGCGAGAGAACACGCTTTTTCATTCGATACTTGTTGGTGTCCGCACTTGCCACGAGTTTCAGAACGAATTAACGACGAGTACCGAGGTACCACTGTATAGATTTGTTGAAGCTACCTTCATTTAAAATAGATAAATAGAAATATAGGGGAAAAAGTTGCCTTATATATTAAGGGAAAACCTGGGAAATGGAAGATGACTTCTTCTGTATTAGACAAACGTAATTACTAATTCTGCTTTTCCAGGTTTTAAAAAATCTTAATAATGAATAAATGAAATAAGTACTATGAAATCTGCCAGAAATGGACAGTAATTTCTCTGTAGTACTTAAACTTTTACATAATTAAAAATACAATACATATTATATTTCTATATAATAGGATCTTGATCATTTCACAGAACCCTGTGCGCTTCAATTTGACACACATGAAGCTGTGGCAGGAGGAGCTAGAAGTCTTAGAATAAGTTGGTTTTACTTTCCTTTTTTTGGACGTGTCCATTTCACTTGATTTTTGGAGAAACATCTGAAAAGTAAACATAGATGGTGGAATAGATTATTGAATTTACATGAAATGTCAAAATATTAATTATCGTGCTTGTTATATGTTATTTCAAATAATAACTTTGTGGTGATGATTCTTCACCTCCCCGCACGTGCATGCCCCTCTGTGGTCAGCTGCCCCGAGCGTGGCCCCAGAGCAAGTCATTCCCAGAAACAAACCTGGGGCTGGAGGTGCTGGCCGACTGGAGCCCTGAGCCTGTAGTCCGAGTTTGTCCCAACGCGAAAGGGTTTCCGCAGTTCTCCAGGCTGTGACTCCGTACGATGTCTTATATGATCCTGAAGAGTAGTTCAGACACTAGAGAATTCACCATGATGTTTTGATTTATGCTTTAATATTTGTAGAGCAAAACATTAATCCAGAAAGAATGAAATGAAGAATAGCTTAAAGGTGAATGCTTTTTAAATTCAAACAATATGTAAAAAATTTTGTTTCTCTTAAAGAGTATATTAAAACCTTCTCTAATGGCCCTCAAAGTGGCAGTTGTCTATTTAGGGTGATGTAGCGTTTCCCGTGTGGGTTACTGATGGTTCACTTCAGGAAAAACTAGACCCAGATAAAGTATCTTCCTAATGGAGATGCACCGTGTCTGCAAATTCTAACATTGCTTAATAGAGGTTCATTTGTATAGACTTCCATGTGCACGTGTTTTATTGAAGATCACGTGACCTTTGACTACTTTGTCTGGATTTAAGCCCTTAGTTACTTATTCACGTAAATAATAAACTGGCTGCCGCTTCCTGAGCGCACCCTGCCCAGTGAGCCGCCCTTACATAGGCCGCGGCTGAGGCCACCCTAGGGCGCGGGCCGTGAGGGTGAGGTGGCGGCGGGCGGCCCGTTCTCTCAGATTGCTCTTACACAGAGCTGCTTAACTCTTGTACCCTTCGTCCTCAAGAGTAAAGCTCGTAACACAAGACTTTCACTTTTTGTGGTTTTAAGCATTGAGTGTCAGAAAAATACCTCTACCTTTTCAGTAGACAAATTAACATTTAGCTAACACACTGATGATGAAGCACCAGTAACCACAAACACTACTAAGTTTTCACTCCTGATACTTAATAATGTGAAGGTGTCACTAGAGGGCGGCGTGAACTGATAAGCAAATTTCATAGTTTTAGTATTTTTTTTCTCCCTTAAAAATCTTGTACAGAGAAGACATGTTATACAGTTAAGCAGAGCTGCTTGGTTATTATGTTACATAAACAAGAAATAAAAAATTTTAATAATTATGTAATTCAATGCAAGCACATAGGAGTTGACATAAATGTTGGGAAATAGAAATTACATATTTCAAAGTATTTATAGTCTAGCGAACTAAGAAATCTCTAAAGATTGCCATCGGAGCTGATTGATGAAAACTGCTTTATATTAACAGACGGTTTTAAGATGCTTGATTTTTACCCATAATTCTTTATTAGAATCACGTCTTCTGATTAATATGTAGTGACTGTGAACATTACTTGAACGATAAAACATTTTATTTCATTAAAAGGTCTCATAAAAATGGCATATCCACTGTCACAATTTTATAGAGATTGTTTACTTATTGTGACGTTAAGTGAGAATTATTCAGTTGTTTATTTGTGAAAATAACCAATTAAGTTTCTGTTTTGAAATACATGATAAATATTTTTAAACTCCGAAATTCCAACTGTTAGTCTATGATATTGGGTAATACATATTATGTATCAATAGCTAATTATTTCAACTTATCCTAATCTAATCTTTTTTATCGATGATTAATTTTTTAGAATGTCTATGTATATTGACTGTAGTAACTCGTGTAGTATCTTCAATTTCTTGCAAAAGTGTTTAAGAAATCAAGGAAGTAAAATAATACTGAGGTGTTTGATTTCTTGCAAAAAAAACCCAGTTGGTAGAGGTATGACTCATAATGCGTAGAGATGAGAAAGCGATCAGAGATGGGGTTAAATGCACACATGGTTTGTTTTTTGGTGAGCTGACTGTCTCTTACGTGTGCACACACACGTGAACATAATGGGCATCACGAATAACGTGTTTACACGATGTTCTGTTTAGAGACTGCCGGGTGAGAGTGAGGTCCCTGGAGTCACACTGCCTGGCCATACCACCCACTGAGTCCAGGGTGCCTGCTGGAGGTGGGGCGAGGTTACCTGGGCCTCCCTGTCCTCAGTGGTGGCAGTGGGGCGGCACCAGCCTCATAGGCCTGCTGGCAGAGTTTGGGAAGCTAACGCGTGCCAGGCAAGGAGTAACGGCTCAAAAGGGGCCCCTGTGCGCTTCAGTTTGACACACATGAAGCTGTGGCAGGAGGAGCTAGAAGTCTTAGAATAAGTTGGTTTTACTTTCCTTTTTTTGGACGTGTCCATTTCACTTGATTTTTGGAGAATATCTCAAAAACATTTTGTAAAAGGGAGTATGGTGGGCTGTCACATTTTCATTTGGAGATAACTAATTTAAAATGTTAAGTCATTGTATCTTTGCATATTTGTGCCTACCTTTCCCTGTGCACAGCATTAGTGTGTGCGGGCATGTGTGTGTATTCTGAGAACTTAAAAAAATCTATTTTATTTGCTAAGAAAACTTAACCGGAACATTATACCTGGTGCAGAAAAATTCTAAAACTTACATATGATTTTTTGATTTTCTGATGACTTAGAGATTAATTGGCATAACTATTCATGAGGATGGTTAGCTGTATACTTTATATATATGTTGGAATTACTCTTGATAACTTCCATTCTTTTAAAAAGTCTATTACCTTGACAGATGGCAGCTCATGACTAGAGTTCAGAATAACTTTATTTTCCTTTGAAGATCTTCTAGTTGACATGTTGGGGGTTCTTGCCAGCTACAGCATCACCGTCAAGGAGCTGAAGCTTCTGTTCAGCATGCTCCGAGGCGAGAGCGGGGTCTGGGTAAGCCGCGGCCGCGGGGGGCGGGTCTCGGTGCCCTGGTACTTAATGGTCAGCAGTTTGTCTCTGGAGAGCTGTAAGCTCGAGTTGGTGGTCGAGATTGTTCCTCTTTAAGAGTTACGTAAATCACTTAAAATTAATTTTTTTCTCTAGCTAGAAAGATAGTTCAGTGGCTAATGTGATATGTTAGGTATTTTTGCTAAATTTGTACCAATGCCATTTCTTTTTCTTGTTTCCTTAGCCAAGACATGCAGTGAAATTATTATCAGTTCTTAACCAGATGCCACAAAGACATGGTCCTGATACTTTTTTCAATTTTCCCGGTTGTAGTGCTGCGGTAAGTTTAAAATACATGTGTATTTTAATCTGTTAAAGTATAATTTACATACAGTAAAGTTAACTAAAAAGTATAGTGTGCTGAGTTTTGAGAAGTTTGGTAGCCACCACAGTAACCGTGATTTAGAAGCCTTTCCTTCCCCCGAATTCCCGTGTTTGTATTTGAAGCTGATCCCCTCTCCTCAGCCTCTGATTTATTTTGTGGTGTTTACCTGTACCTTTTCTAGAATTTCATATAATTAAAATCACACGTTATGCAGTCTTTTTGTCAGGCTTCTTTCATGTACCATATGCTTTTGAAGTGACTCATGTTGTGGCTCAGCCGTGTGTTCGTTTCCTTTGGACGCTTTGTAGCGCCACCTTGCGGGCGCGCCCCAGCTTGTTTGCCCGCTGGCTGGCCCACGGGCGCCTGCCTCACCAGGTTTCGGCTGTTGTAAGTACCGCTGCGGTGAACATTGGAAAACAGGCCTGTGGGCGTGCCTTTCCCCCCTCTCGAGTAAAGGCACGAGAGTGAGCTCGCTGTGTTTTGTTTCATGAGAATGGGGAAATGGCTTCCCATCGCGACACTCTGCACCTCCGTCAGCAGGGTGTGAGGGTCCTGGCAGCTGTGCGTCCTGGCAGCCGTCCATCCTTTCTAACTTGAGTCGTCTCCGTGCCGGCGCAGGGCGCCGGCTGTGTTGTAATTGCGCACTGTGTCTTGCCTGAGGCCGTTGAGCGTCTTCTCCTGTGTTCACGGGCCGTCCTGAATCTCCTTTTGTGCTGCTTGTGTTCAGATCTGTTTATTTTTTTTAAATGGCTATCTTATTAGCCTAAGAATTAATTGTGTACTTGGGGTAGGAGTTTGTCAGCTGTGTATTTGTCAAATAATGTCTCCCAGTCTGTAGTATGTCTTCTTATTTTCTTAACATAGCTCTTTTATTTATTATTTATTTTTATTTTTTATTACATGTACTGGGGTGACATTGGTTAATAGGATTATATAGGTTTCAAGTGCACATTTCTAAGATACATGGTCCATATATTGAGCACTGTGTCCACCACCCAAAGGCAAACCATCATCTGTCACCACATATTAGGTCCACTCTACCCCCACCACCTCCCACCCCCTTCTCTCTGTTAGAGGTTCAGCTTTATATCCCACATATCAGTGAAATCATATGGTTCTTAACTTTTTCTGTCTGATTTATTTCACTTAACGATGATATTCTCAAGGTCCATCCATGTCGTCACAAAGGGCAGTGTTTCATCATTTCTTATGAGTAGCACTCCATTGTATCCATGTGCCCCATCTTTTTTATCTGGTCCTCTGTTGAAGGACGCGTTGATTGACTCCATGTCCTGACCACTGTGAATAATGTGGCAGTGAACTCAGAGATGCACACATCTTGGCAAATACATGCTTTCAAGCTTTTCAGGTAGACACCCAGGAAAGGGATTGCTGGGTCATATGAAAACTCTGTTGTTAAGTTTTTAAGGAACAACCAGACTGTTTTACATAGTGGGTGAACCAGCTTACATTTCCACCAGCAGTGAATGAGCATTCTGTTTTCTCCACCGCCTCTCCACCACTTGGTATTACTTTTCTTGTTGATAACAGCCATTCTGGCTGGTTTGAGATGGTATCTCATTGTAGTTTTTATTTGCATTTCCCTAGTAGCTAGTGAAGTTAAATATCTTTTCATATATCATTTGGCCATTTCTATGTTTTCTTGGGAAAAGTATCTGTTCAAGTCCTTTGCCCATTTTTTAATTGGATTGTTTGTTTCTTTGGTGTTGAGTTGTGTGAGTTCTTTATATATTTTCAATATTAACCCTTTGTTAGAGCTTGTTGTTTGCAAATAACATCTCCCATTCGGTCATTTTCCTTTTTATTTTGTAATCAGTTTCTTTTGCTGTTCAGAAACTTTTTATCAGTGGTTTACCTTAATCCCATGCTCTTATTTTTGCCTTTACTTCCCTTGCCTTTGGGGTCATATTCATAAAATGTTCTCTGTGACCAAGGTCCGTAAGTTTAGTTCCTGTGTTTTCTTCTATGTACTTTGTTGTTTCAGGTCTTATGTTTAGGTCTTTGATTCATTTTGAATTAACTTTAGCTGTGGTGACAAACAGTAGTCTAGTTTCTTTTGTATGTGACTTTCTAATTTTCCTAGCACCATTTATTGAAGAGCTTTTCTTTTTTTCATTGTGGATTTTTGACTCCTTTGTTGAAAATCATTTGCCCATATACATGTGGTTTTATTTCTGGCCTCTCAGTTCTGTTCCATCAGTCTGTGTGTCTCTTTTTTCTGCCAGTGCCATTCTATTTTGATTATCATAGCTCTGTAGTATAATTTGAAGTCAGGTCTTGTGCCTCTGGCTTTGTTCTTTTTTTCCTCAGGATTACTTTGACTGTTTGGGGTCTTTTGCATTCCTTAGAAATCTGATTATTTTTTTGTTGTTATTCTATTTCTTTAAAAAATGACATAGGGCCCTAACTGGTGTGGCTCAGTGGGTGGGGTCTTGTCCTGCAAACCAAAGGTTGCCAGTGTGATTCCCAATTAGGGCACATGCCCAGGAGGCAAACCAGGTCCCCAGATAGGAGCACGCAAGAGGCAACCAATTGATGGTTCTCTCGCACATTGATGTTTCTTCCCTTCGCTTTCTACCTCCCTTCCCCTCTATCTAAAAAGAAATTAATAAAATCTGTTTAAAAATGACATTAAGATTTTGATGGTGACTGCATTAAATCTTTGTATTGCTTTGAACAATATGGCCATTTTAACTAAGTTGATTCTTTTGATCCATGAGCACAGACTATCCTTTCATTTCATTATGTCCTTTTCAATCTCTTTTAATAATGAGTTATAGTTTTCAGTATATTAGTCTTTCATGTCCTTTGTTAAACTTATTCCTAGGTATTTTATTCTTTGAGTTGCAATTGTACAAGGAATTGCTTTTTTAAAAAAAATTTCTTTTTCTGAAGTTTTATTGTCATTATATAGGAAAGCTGTGGATTATTGTACATTGATTTTGTATCCTGCAACTTTACCATATTTATTGTTTCTAAGAGTTTTTTGGTGGAACCTTTAGGGTTTTCTATATACAGAATCATGTCATCTGCAAAAAAGTGATAATTTTACTTCTTCCTTTTTAATTTGGAAGCCTTTAATTTCTTTCTCTTGTTTCATTGGTTTGGCTAGGACTTCTAGAACTACATTGAATAATAGTGGTGAGAGTGGGCATCCTAGTCTTATTTCTGATTTTAGAGGAAAAGTGTCCAATTTTCCACTGTTGAGTATGAGGCTAGCTGAGGTTTGTCATATTTGCCCTTTATTATGTTGATGCACTTTCCTTCTATACCCTAAATTAATAGTGTTTTAATCATAAATCGATGTTGTATCTTATCAAGTGTGTTTTCTGTATCTATTGATAAGATCATAAAATTTTTACCCTTTGTTTTGTTAATGTGGTGCATTACATTGATCGATTTGTGTATGTTGAACCACCCTTGTGCTCCTGGAATGAACCCCACTTGTTTGTGATGTATTATCTTTTTAATGTATCATTGTATTCAGTTTGCTAGTATTTCGTTTAAGATTTTTGCATCTGCATTCATCGGTCTATAGTTTTCTTCTTTGTGTGTTATCCTTGCCAGGTTTTAATATCAGGCTTATGCTGATGTCATAAAATGTCTTAGGAAGTAGTGCCTCTTCATTTTTTTAGAAGAGTTTCAGAAGGATGGGTGTCAAATCTTCTTTGTTTGGTAGAATTCACTAGTGAAGCCATCCTGTCCCGGTCTTTTATTTTTTGGGAGGTTTTTGGTGGTTGTTTCAATTTCTTCACTGTCGATCAATCTATTAGATTTTGAAATTTTTCATGGTTCAATCTAGGTAGTTTATACATCTCTAGGAACTTACCCATTTCTTCTAGGTTATTAAATTTGGTGGCATATAGTGTTTCATAGTATTTTTATATGATCCTTTGTATTTCTGTGATGTCTGTGGAAGCTGTTTTATTTTTGATTTTTTATATGAGTCTATTCTCTTTTTTTCCCTAGTCTAGCCAGGAGCTTTTCAATTTTATTAATCTTTTCAAAGAACTACCTCTTTGTTGTGTTAATTTTTGTATAGACTTTTTGTTCTTTATTTCATTCCATTCTGCTCTAATTTTTATTATTTCCTTTCTTCTGCTGACTTTAGTTTGCTTTTGTTCTTCTTTTTCTTGTTCTTTGATGTAATGTCAGGTTGTTTACTTGAGATTTCTCTTGTTTCTTCAGATAGGCCTCTAATGATATAAGCTATCCTCTTATTACTGCTTTTGTTGAATCCCAGAAGGTTTGATATGTTGTATTGTCATTCTTGCTTGTTTCTCTGTATCTGTTGATCTCGCCTTTTATTTCTCCTTTGAACCAGTCATTTTTTTTTTAGTTGTATGTTGTTTCAATCTCCACATATTTGTGGATTTCTTTACTTCTTTTTTGCAGTTGATTTCTAATTTCAAAGCATTGTGGTCGAAGAATATGCTTGGTATTATTTCAGTCTTCTTGAACTTGTTGAGGCTAGTTTTATAACCCAACATATGGTCTATCCTTGAGAATATTCCATGTGCATGGGAGAAGAATGTATAATCTGATGTTCTGGGATGAAGGCTTTATAAATGTCAATCATGTCCATGGTTTCTGATGTGTCATTTAAGCCTGATATTCCTTTGTCGATTTTCTGTTTGGATGATCTCTCTAGAGCTTTCAGTGAGGTATTAAGGTATATATATATCAGTGCTCCCTGATAAGGTGCGTATATATTAAGAAGTGTTTTGTCTTCCTGATGTAGTGTCTCCTTTATTGTTATAAAATGACAATCTTTGTCTCTTGTTACATTTGTTATCTTGACACCCATTTTGTGAGATGTACGTATGGCTACACTTGCTTTTCTGTAGATGTTACCTGCTTGGAGAGTCATTTTCCACCCTTTCACTTTGAGTCTAACTTTGTCTTTGCAGCTTAGATGTGTCTCCTGAAGGTGGAATATGGTTGGGTTTTGTTTTTTGATCCAGTCTGCTACTCTGTGCCTTTTTATTGGTGAATTCAGTCCATTTGCATTTAGGATAATTATTGGTGTATGTGGATTTCCTATAGCCATTTTATCTTTAGTTTTCTGGTAGCTCTGTGCCTCCATTGGTTCTTTTCCTTTGTGATTCTTTCTCTTGTTTTTGTTTTGTGGTATTCCCTACGTCTTCCCTCTGTTTTCTCTTTTTTAAAGCTGTGTGTCTCCATTTGGGGTGTTTTGTTTGTGGTTACCATTAAATTTATGAAAAAGAGAGTTTCATAAGTACAGTGTTTTTTTTCTTTTGAGGGCATCTGTCCTCTATTCTCATTTGCAAATTCAGAAATAATGCCACCCCTCTTATGTTTCCGCAGTCACCGATTACCCTCGTTTACGTTGTCAGCTTATCAGCGACCCTGCTCGCAGTGTTCTGGCCTTTGTTTTTTTTTTCCGGGTGGAATAATCCCCGATTGTTTCCTGCAGTGGAGGGCTTCTGGCTTCTGAGGGGATGAAATTCCCTCAGCCTCTGTGTGTCTGGAAAAGTCTACTTCTCCTTTGTATGTAAAGGGTAACTTTGCTGGATATATTATTCTTGGCTGGTAATTTCACCCTTTCTGTAGTTTTAATATTTGATTCCACTGTCTTGCGGCTGAGTTTCTGCCAAGAAGTATGAGGATAACTTAATTGGCTTTCATTTACGGGTTACTCTCTTTTCTTTTTCCCCTGGCTGCCTTGAGAATTCCTTCTTTGTAACTGGTTTTTGACAGTTTTGGTACAGTGTGCCTTGGCGAAGGCCCCTTTGGATTGAGGTAACTAGTTATCCAGTTTACTTCTTGGATTCGAGGATCCAGCTCTTTCCATAGGTGTAGGAAGTTCTCATTAACTATTTGAATAGGCTCTCTGTTCCCTTCTCCCTCTTTTCTTCTTCTGGTGTGCCTGTTGTTCCTATATTGCTTTTCCTGATGAAGTCAGATAGCTCCTGTAGAGCTGTTCTTTTCTTTCTTTCTTTCTTTTCTAAATATTCAAGTCTCTTTCTTGTTCCTTCTATCTTGTTTCTAGGTTTCTGTCCTAGAGATCACTGATTCTTTCCCCCATCTGTCCGGCTCTGTTGCCTGTGCCTGCTAGTTTGTCCCTGGTCTCTTTTATTGAATTCTTCATCTCTAGAATTTCTATTTGATTCTTTTGTAAAGTTTGAATCTCTTTGAGGAAATACTTGTTTTATTTGTTCATTTGTTTTCTGAGGTCAGTAAGTGGCCTGTCTGTGTTTTCACACACCTTGTTGAGTGTTTCCAGAGCTGCAACCTTGCTTTCTCTGTTATTTGTGTCACATGTCCCCATGTGCTCCAGTTTGCTTCCTGAAGATTTTTCATCTTTCTGAGCTGCCTCGGTGCCTTGGTTGCTCGTGGTGCTTGACGGGCCCCTGCACCCGGCCACCTTCTTTGTCTTGCTCTCCTGGTATTGGCAACCTCAGATTTCTGGGGGTCCCCCCTGCCTGCCTCCTGTCCCCTGACTGGGGAATCAGTCACAGAGAATACCCTTTGCTCAGGGGAAATAGTGTCTCGTCCTGCAGTGCCCGTCCTCGGGATTGAAGATAACGTGCTCCACCACCTGACATGAAACGTGAAAAAGAGGAGAGTTTGGGGAGTTTATAAGGGGGAACGGCAGGGCTCTTTGCTTCCTTTCCTTGTCTGGAACGCCCCCCACCCCTGTGCCGTGCCCTCACCCACCACCCACTCCCGTAGGAGTGCCCACCGAACTTCTGCTTCTGCACCTGTGGCCGTCTGCGCCCCTCCAGTAGCACCTCCCTGGTCTGTTCCAGTCACCCACATTTAGATGTCTCAGTGCATGGATCTGTCAGTCCTGGGTGTCGGGCAGGGAGTCCTTTGTTGAGTTACAGCTGTTCACCTTGTTAAAGCCTCAGGGGGTGAGATCAGGCGGACCTCTCACACCGCCATTCCTCTGACATCTAAAATATTTCAATTTTGATATTTAATTTAAAAAAAAATTTTTTTTTTTTTTGGCATATGCTTTTGTAATCCAAGAAACCCAAGTCATCACATTTTTTTCTCTCATTCTTTCTACTAAGAGTTACATTTAGGTCTGTGATCCCTTTGTGTGAATTTTAAAAATACTTTGTGAGGGAAGGTTAGAGGTTAACTTTAGTTTGTGTTGTATACAGATACTGAATTATTCCTTAACCATTTGTTGAATAGGCAGTTCTTTTCCCGTTTGATTACTTTGGCATTTTTCTCGAAAACTATCTGAACTCTCTGTTTCTCGTTTGCCCTATATAGCCACGTGCCAGTGTCACGTTATCTTTATTATTGTAGTTGTATAGTAGTTCTTGACGTCAGGTAGTGTAAGTACTTCAAATTTGTCTTCATTTTAAAGATTTGGCTGTTGTAGATTGTTTGCATTTCCATATACATTGTGAATAAACTTGTCCGATTTTCTGAAAAGCCTGCTGTGGTTTTGATTGTATTGTGTTAAAACTATAGAACAATTTGGAGACACTGGACCTCTTTAATGCTGTTGAGCCCCCAGCTCATAAACACAGTACACCTCTCCCTTTATTTAGTTTTCTTTGCTTTTTCAGTGTTTTGTGGTTTTCGGCATATAAGCCTTAAAAGTCTTACTTATCCATTAATATTCTATGTGGCTTTTGACGAGTAAATGGAGATTTTATTTATATATATATTTTTTCTTTTTTTGTATGTTGACCTTATATTCTGAGACCTTGGTAAATTCATGTATTACTTCTAGCAGGGTTTGTTGGGTTTTTTTGTTTTTTTGTTTGTAAATGCTTAAGGATTATTTGCAAAGAAAATAATTTTATCTGTGATGAAAGTCTTATTTCTCACTTCATAATCACTATGCCTTTTTAGTCCATTTTGTTGCCTCGTTGCACTGGCTAGGACCTCTAGGGCAATGTTGAGTGAAAAATAACATTCTTGACTTATTCTCAGTCTTAGAGAAAGCATTAACTATTTCACCATTGGTATACTATTAGTTATAGATTTTAAGACACCTCCTTTGTCAGATGGAGGAAATTCCTTTTCCGATTTTATTGAAACCATTACATGGCTTTTCTTCTTAATCTTTATTAATGTGGTGAATTGCAGTGATTGTTATTTTAGTGTTAAAACAACCTTTGTATTCCTTTGATTAAAAATGAAGGTGAAGGGATTAAGCAAAACAAACAAATGAACAAAACAAAACAGAAAACCCTCTTGGACACAGACACACAACAGGACTGGTGATTGTCAGAGTGAAGGGGGTGGGGTGGGGAGGGAGGAGGGTAAAGTGGGGATAGTTGGTGATGGAAGGAGACTTGGCTCCTTGTGCTGAACGCTCAGTGCAACATACAGGTGGTGTGTTATAGATTGTACACTGGAAACCTATATAATAACCAATGCCCCCGGTCAGTTCAATAATAAATAAATTCAGTAATGAATAGTAAGAGCGAACAAACCTGGGTTCCTCAATAGCCATGTAGATGGAGCATCTTTTCTACCTACATATATCGTTATGTGAGATAAATAAATTCATTTTTTAAATGGAAATATAAAATCTGATGACATATAATGCTAGATTTGATTTGTTAACATTGCTAAGAAATTTTGCAGTTGTTTTTAATGAAAAATTTGGGGGTATATATTCTGTAATATCTTTATCTGGTTTTGGTGTTGGATAATTCTTCATAAAAAGAGTTAGCAAGTATTTATTTTGCTCCTTTGAAGACTTGGTGAGAACTGATACTGTTTTTCTTAAATGTGTGTTAGATTTCAGTCAGTCATTTGGGCTTGGGGTTTTGTTTGTGGGAGAGCTTTATACTACGAACTTAATTTCTGTAAGAGATACATGGAGGTTTTCTATTTTGTTTTGAGTTTTGGTATTTTGTGTCTCTCTAGTAATTCGTCCAGTTAATATAAGTTGTTGATATGTAGGCATAAATTTGTTCATCATATCTCATTACTGTCCTTTTAATGTCTGTAGGATGTGTATAGTAATACCTCTTTTATTCCCAATACTGTATATTTTTCTTGATCAGTCTAGCTGTAGGTTTATCTGTTTTTGTTCTTTTCAAATAACTAGCTTTCTTGATCTGTTTGATTTCATCATTTTATGTACGTGATAGCATTGAAGAGAACATGTATAATTTTTGGCTGGAAGGATCGGCTTTGATTTCTGGATCCTGTAGTTCCTTACTGTTGGGGACAACTCCCTTAAATGTTTCGTGACTTATTTTCATATAAAAAATATTAGCACTTTTTTATGGAATAGGGTTATTTTGAATCCATAATGATGTAAGATGCCATTTAGACACTCTTTGGTTGCTAGTACTTAAAGGTGCTTGCAAGTCTCCCATTTGAGTTAACTGTTCCTTTAATTTTATATTTTTGCCTTAATGTACTGTTAGGAACCTTTTTTTTAAGTTATAGTTTCTACTAATTGTGAAACAAAAATAGGAAAGTTAAAAACCACTTTCCAGATGGGAGTTAGTCATTTTAAATATCACGTTATCAGGGTAGAACACATGAGATGTGCATTGTGGGAGCCAGCAGAGGACACTGCCATTGTCTCGGAGGGGCTCAGAGCGCCGTCATATGCGGCCGTTTAGCCACATGCACGCATTCGTTACTAAAACTGCCGTTGGTCTCGTGTCTGGTGCATCTCAGTTGGAAGGGCGGGAAAGAAGAGCAAAGCGTTTTGACAGGTTCATAAGCAAGTTGCCGTCTTATTTACGGAATTAACAAAATTGAGCTAAAACAGAGTGAATAACTTTTAATTTCCTGAGCTAGGTTGCAGCTCATTCTGTTTTTAACCACTTGACCACCAAATGCCTACCACCTGTGATTAGTTTTTCTCAGTATGTGATACATTGTACACTCACAAAGAAATGTTTTGATTTGTACCTTGGCAGTGGTGCATTTTCCCGTTGCTTTTGTTCGCAGAGTCAAAGGAGCGCACTGTCTGTCGTCCCCTCGCCCCCGCCTGCCTCACTTGCCTCCATGAAGGGCAGTGTGGGTCAAGAATGTGTTCTGCGTGGAGGAGGAAGCTGAGAAGGAACTAGAACTTTTAGCAGCTATTGTTTCCTTGGAATCGTACAAATTATATAAATAGTATCAGCATTGTTACATCAGTAGGAGAAACTGAGCCTCAACAATGTAGCATTGTTCTGGATTATAAAGCAGAACCGCAGCCTGAAACAAAATGTGCTTGACCTTCAGTCCAGGGCTTTGTTTAAAGACAGATTGGCTTCTTTCCAGCATGTTACTTCTTTGAAGAATTCAGATAGGAGCTGATTTTTTTAAAAGATTTTATTTATTTATTTTTAGACAGAGGGGAAGGGAGGGAGAAAGAGAGGGAGAGAAACATCCATGTGTGGTTGCATCTCATGCGCCCCCTACTGGGGACCTGGCCTGCAACCCAGGCATGTGCCCTGACTGGGAATCGAACTGGTGACCCTTTGGTTCGCAGGCTGATGCTCAATCCACGGAGCCATACCAGCCAGGGCAGGAACTGATTTTAAAAATCCTTACATTACAGTGTTTCTGATAATCTCCTCTCAAAGATTGTGAACCAGGCATCTTAGTAACAACACGGTACACACTGGACCCTGGCTGCTAGCAGCGCCTTTGATAATGAAGTACGACACCGCTTACCTCTTCTCCAAAGTAGCCACGCGTACCAGGCCTGCTGAGTTGTGCTCTATGGTGCGGACATGCCTCTTGTGGGCTGTGCTGCCTCCAAATGAGCAGTTGGGTAACATTTGCGCATTCTCTCTGGAGAGTTAACTGCATTCTACAGCGGCTTCACGTAAAGGTGAATGAAGTGTGCGCTCTGTGACTGATACGGATGTATTATTTCAGTTTGCTGGTCTTGATTATGGTCCATTTCATAAATCTGCCTAATGTAGGAAATAATGTACTTTTTTACTCATTAAAATAGGTTATTGAAAGCATCCCATGTGAACGTCAAAATTATTTCTTTTGCTAATTACTATGGATAAGAACATAGATTTGAGTCAGCTAGACCAAGAAACAGTGAGAGTTATAGCTTTGGGGTCCAGTGGACTCATGGGGCACAGTGACAGATACCCAGTTGTGGGTGCCAAAATGTGGCAGAGGGAAATATGGAGGAGATGTGAAGGCAGCTACGTCCAAAATCCAAGGGAAGTTGAAAAGCACGTGGTTAACACCAGGGGGCTCAAAGGAAGGGCAGGTCCTGGGAGCCTGGCGGTGGAATCGGCCCCGCCCATCGGGAGGCAGTTAGTTCCTGGGGTGCGTCCCAGGTCCGCTGGTGCACACTGATGCGGGGGCGATTGGTGCATCACTCAGAAGGTAAAAGGGCGGGCAGCCCCCGCTCCATGGGAGGCTCCGGCTGGTGTGTAACTAGGAGCAGGTGGTTGATGAGTAGCACCTTTTAGAAATGCGAGATTTCAGGTCCCTCCACCGTTTACTCTGGCTGTCATGCATTGAAGAGACTGGCTCATAATCTCGTTGAAGATCCCGGCCAAAATAAAGACCTTTGTTTATCCATGGGATTTTTGGAAGTCCACAGTGAAATCAACGGGAGTGCTGTTCTAGAGCCTCCCAGGTGTTTGGTGCCAGGTGTAGCAAGACCAAAGACTGTCGCCGTTTCATTATCGCTGAAGCTTAGGTCCTTGTTTTGTAAGGTTTTTCTTTTCCTGCTGTGTGCTGGTTCGCTGATTGCTGCTGCATGGGCCCTTGGGCCCTCTCGGTCCTGCCTTGAGAAGGATGACACCTGGTCGGCAGAGCCGGCCTTCTCCTTGGTCGGAGCACAGGCCTGGCTCCCTGGACGGGTGCGCATCTCAGGCTCTTTCCGGTGACTCCTGGGTGAACGCCGGTCTGAGCTCCAACGCAGGCCCAGCAGGCTGAGCCCCAAGGCTGCTGCCAGGGGGGTACTGGGGTGGGGGGGTGGGTGCTGGGCCAATGGGCTTGGGAGAGCACTCGCATGGGTGCTTGGCATCCTGGGAAAGGGAGAGGGTGGCACTGCTCGTGCTCAGCGGGCTTTGCGTGGTGCCACAAGCGCCCTGCCGCTGGGGGGAGCTTGCGGGCCTGCCGGTCCTCTGGCGCTGGCGCACCACATTGCCATGTTAGCCAAGTGCTGGGCTCCCTTCCCTGCCCAGTGCCTGCCGCCAAGCACGCTCTGAAACTGCTCTGTGCACCAGGTGCCCAGTGCCGTGTGTGAAGCCTTTGGAGGTGTTAACAACTAGTGGTAAACTTAGCAAGAACTGCATTTTACTAGCAAACAAAAAAATTAATAAAATAAAATAGTTTTCTTTTTAAAAAGTTAGGAATAGCTACGTTGATGATTAAACTTCTTGAATTGATTGCTTAAACATTAAAATCTGAAAGGACATTGTCCTTTCAATGGGAAATTTTCATTTATTTTTTAGGGTTTGATTATTTGAAATTGTGTGTCATCTATGTATGGGTTTGTGTTTCTGTTTTATTTTTATTTTTAAAGCAAGCACTTATAAATCTTTGCCCCTTCGGGATTTTCCCATTGACCACAAAATGAATGTTTTCTGTGTCTTACATCATGTGCTGGGAGTTTAAATTACGTCCCTTACTCTTGAGGAACTGGAGTGGGTAGACATGTGACAGCAAGCTGCTGTAGGTTAGGCGCCCGGTGCTGTGGGACACCGATGAAGCGAGGACTGAGCTGGGGTGAAGTTCAGGAAGGGTCCCAGGGTGCCCTGCTGTCCTCGGGTGATTGCGATGGCGCTGGAAGAAGTCTCTCGGGCAGAAGCAGTGTCATGTCCAAAACGAGTTACAGCAGAACAGCTGTCACATTTAGGGTGGCTGTCACATTGAGGTGCACTTTGGAATATGGGGTACGATAGAAGAAGTGAATAAGATTGAAAGGGTTTGTTGGAGCCTTAGGGTGTTTGGAGTCTTGGATACCCTGAAGAAATTGAAGCTTTATTCTATACACAGAGGATTTTTAATATCAAGGCTATCTTATATTTGAGAAAGGTCATTATCCTTTCAGCAATATGAAGGATCTGTTTAGGGGAACAAACAGATCCCCCAACGGACAAATGTCTTTTATGTGATAGGGTTTTGGATAAGTCATAAGGAAATAGAGAAATCCACTCAGCTGTTTGTTGACATCAAGTCAAATAATTAATCACTTTCTCGTTTTTTCCTTACAGTGGCTAGATTTTTTTATTGCTGTTATCATCTGAATATCATATTATTATTCTTCTACTTATGAGTGGATCTGAATCCTTTTGGCTCATAAATTTTGTTGGTTAAATTTCTTAATAATAAATCTCGCACTTTCCCCTCCATTGTTTCACTATTACAAGTATTTTCTCGTAATACTTAAATTTCTTCAGTATCGATCCCATTCACACCTTCTCACACAGTTGTTTTTGGATTTAAAGAGTCGGCCTCCTTGAATCAAATGAAGTGTTTCTGAAAAGCTAACACAAACCATAGAAACCTGAAAACTCTGAGGCATATACCCAAGGGACTGTATGTTGGTGACCCTGGAGGAGGATGTCTTGAGGCCTGAGACCTAGTGTGTAAGCTAGAGATGGAGCTTCGTTGATTGCGTGTTTGAAAATGCAGTGCTCTGTAATCAATACATGATATTGATACATTTTTGCATACAATATTAGTTTCTACTTTTATATTTGCCATGATTTTCTGATATTTATACCTTCACCATTTTTTAATCTGTAAAATTCATATCCGACCTTGGTTACAGTCACACTTTCTTTAACTGATACTTTTGTATCTTTTTTTCATTGCCTTGTAGGCAATTGCATTGCCTCCCATTGCAAAGTGGCCTTACCAGAACGGCTTCACCCTGAACACTTGGTTTCGTATGGATCCATTAAATAACATAAATGTCGATAAGGATAAACCTTATCTTTATTGGTAAGTAATATATTTAATTTTAGGACTTTTGTCTCAAGTATTTCAATTTTGTAAGTATTTAGCACGGTATCAGAACAACATTAAATTAAATATAACAATATATTATGTTAAAAATGTATGTTAAGTTTATAAAGACGTGGTTTAGTCCATTAAATTTGTTTATGTATTTTTTGCTGTTGCCTCCCTGTTCTCGCTCTAATCACAAAGTTTCAGAGCCGGGGGCGCAGACCTGCTCCGTGCTGCCTGCCGGCGGGGGCAGCGGTGCGCTCAGTGAGGAGGCAGGGCCCTGGCCCAGGAGGAGACCCGAGCTCCCCGCCAGGTCCATTCCCTTGGCCTCTTCAGGCACTTTGCTCTGTGAGCACGATCAGGATGTGTTTTACAGTATTAACAGTACTAGCCATGTAGGAAAGTATAATCTGCGAGATTAACTATGTGGTAAGTAACTAACAGAATGGGTTGCTCCACCCGGCAGTGGGTGGACCTGGAAGGCCCCAGAGTTGGGGATTCCCGTTCAGCAGCCACACCGTCAGTCTTGCGCTCTCGCCTTACAGCGTGGCCCGAGCAGGTGCTGCGGGCGCGGTGAGCGCTGGACAGCGTTGACTGGCCACGCCCCTGGCCACGCCCCTGCAGCCCCAGGGAAGGCAGCCTGCATTTAAGGCCGCCGCCCTGCTCACGGTCTCTGCAGGGCTTTGGTGTCTTCAGCTATGAAGCCAAGATAGTAGTAGCCCCTACCCCGTAGACTTTGATGAAAGTATAATATTTAAAGTGCTTTTTCTGCAGTGACTGGCTCTGAAGTGTGTGAAATATGCTCTACCGATAGCTCGTAAGCTCTGTTTCAAAATTTTAAACAAACATCTTAACTTCCAAACAAATGGGGGTGAACTTCCAAGATGGTCATTTTGGGAAAGCATACATTTACGCTTTCGATAATACTATCTTGTTTCAAAACATATATACTTTTTTTTTACATTGGTGTTGAATTCACCACTGGGAAGAATGCTCCTCTAGAAGAAAGTAACTATATTTCATAGTCACATAATTTTTTGACTAAAAATTGAAATATAGTCTTTTGCTTGATTACATTAATTTTCAGAGTTGGCTCTGGCATTTTTTTAATCTGTAAAGATACAGTGGAATTAGGGAACAAGTTGTTTTTGAAAACATTAACTGTATAAACGATTTTGATGTTTGCTAATGCCGGATAGTCCTTGAAGGTAGATGTAATTGACTTGGTAGGCTTTTGTGGGCCATTGATCTGTTTTTATGTATTCGCGATATGATAAGTTGAAATTTTAAATTTCAGTTGCCAGTCAGGGCAGCCAGGCTCGCTCCTGACCAAGGAGGAAAAAGCAGTGTTCAGCTTAATTCTTTCCTGTAGTTTTCTAGACTTGTTAAGTTTAGTCTTTATTTGGTACATGTAATATTCCTCTACTCTGTAGGGAAGTAAGTCTTATTTTTCATAATGTTTTATGTTATTTGTACAGTAATCCTTAAATATGTAGTCGTTTGTACCAGAGGATATCACACTACTCTTGGTTTCCTCTGTAGTTTTCGTACCAGCAAAGGAGTTGGCTACTCCGCCCATTTCGTGGGGAACTGCCTGATCGTCACGTCGCTGAAGTCCAAAGGAAAAGGCTTTCAGCACTGCGTGAAATACGACTTCCAGCCCCGCAAGGTAGGTACGCGCGAGCAGTTCCCCTGACGCGGACGCGACGCACGTGCCCGCCGTCCGCAGACTCGCCTGTTACGGCGTCTGTGACGCTCTCCTCCGCTGCTTTTCCCGTGGCTCCCGATTCTTCCCTCGGACCCTGGCCTGCCCCCTCTCTCTACTTTCGCGTCTGACCTCTGGCGTAAAGCGGCGGGCTCCTGACCGCGCCCTCGCCCTGTCCGGTGCTGCGTGCGGCGGTTTCCCCGCACCTGCGGCTTTGCGCTCGTCTTTTCAGTGACCTGCAGCCAGCCGTGGCCTGGGAATACTAAACGGAGGGTGCCAGACATAAACAACCAATCCATCAGTTTTAAATTGGGCGCCATTCTGCGCAGTGTGGTCGGCTCGCGTGCCTTCGCGCTCATGCGTGGCATCCGTGTTGTGTGAGCGGCCGCCCTGGTTCCCCGCCCGGCTATCAGACAGGGACCGCATTCACATGCCTTTCATACTGTGTTGTGGTCATTGTTCTATTTTATTATGAGTTACTGTTGTTAATCTCTTGCTGTCTAATTTATAAATTAAACGTTATCACAGGTATATATGTTTTAGAAAAACCATAGATGGGACAAAACATAGCATCGATAGGGTTCCGTTTGATGTGAAGCTTCAGGCGCTTACTGGGGTCTTGGAATGTACCCCTCTTGGATGAGGGGGCTACCCCATTGAGTGACCGCTGGGGCTGTGGCCGTGGACAGACAGACCCCACCCCTCTTTCTCTCACCTTGTTTGGTGTAGGAGGTGGAATCGGTTGTTAGACCAGAGATCCACACTTCAAGGGAGTTTGGTTGCGTGCTTGTGTTCGGTGTGCACTGTGGGTTGATAGATAATTAGCTTTTCTGTAAGACAGAAGTTGGAGTTCCAGACTTGTAACACGGAGGCTTTTCTTGAGGGAGAGTGAGCCCACACTAGTGGTCCCGAGTCTTGTTTTCTGAGACGGAAGGTCTCCTTCATTTCTGCTTTGTTAATAAGGATGGCTTCAAAGAGAGAACTGTTTCTCTGCTGTTAATGTTTAGGCCACAAAATATACCTTCGTTTAATGTCCACTAGAATATGGTTATTCAGAGACCAGGTAGAAACATGTTTTTAAAATTTTTCTCTAGACATAAAGAATAACAAGAGAAAATGCAGAGACATGTAGAACCATATAATTATATTTATAAGATATAAATATAGACATAAAAATATAAGATACTCTGGGGTATTAAAGAGAAAAGTATCTTCGTGTTTACTGGAGTCTGTCTTTGTGTCAGCACCCAACCAAATTTCAGAAGATTTGGAACTGTGGTCAGCACTATCAGATCTGGGGATTTGCAGAGCCTGGCGTGATGTAAACATTACTTAGAGAATGAACAAAATAGTGTTGCATTTCTACAGTTTGGGGATCTTGTTTTTTTGGAGGATATACCAGGACTGAAGGGGCTCTAGCTCTCAGTCACAGTTCGTTCTTTGTGAGTCATGCCTCTCATCTGATACGTGGGGTGGGAGGGGGATGGTCCAGTGGAGGGTGACGCTTACTTCCTGTGAGCACATTTTGCATATTAATGTTAGGAGTGCTTTTTATACCATAAAAACTAAATGTTACCTATTGATATCTTTGATTTTTCTTTCATTTAAGTGGTACATGATCAGCATCGTCCACATCTACAACCGGTGGAGGAACAGTGAGATCCGGTGCTATGTCAATGGGCAGCTGGTATCCTACGGTGACATGGCATGGCACGTCAACACGAACGATGTGAGCTTCTCTTAAGATCCGTGTTCTAATGCATTTGAGCCTATGATGTAGCACTGTTTATAACATCAATTGGAGAATAAAAGTTTGTTAGAAACTTAATACTTTTACTTTGAGGACTTTTTCTATTAATTGAATATGAGTCTTACGTTTAATATTGCTCCCGACAGTGGAGCATCATCCAGTGAGAAATCTCCAGCACGAAAGTTTGCAAAAGACTTCTGACATGTTTGATCAGTCACAGCCCCTTCTCCATAAACTGAACACATCTTTTTTTTGCGTTTCAATTGCGTTTTTATTGCGTTTTTACCTTTCTTGAAATAATAAAGCATAGTATGTCGAAAATGTTGGATATTTTCTTCCATCTTAAATATAAAAATGGCTACACAAAAATTCACCAATTTTGATGAGGTTTTTTTTTTAATGCACACTGACACGACAGCTATCACAATATAGTCTAACAAAATTGTTTCGAATAAAGTTAAAGACAACTAAGCGCTACTAGACCCATCTTACGGAAAAAATCAAATGAACTTTTTGGCCACCCCAATAGAACATGTAGTCACTACTATGCTTTAAATAAATGGTGGCAAATGCTATGGAGAAAAGTTACGCAGGAAGTGTCGGTGTAGGGAAGGGAGAAGTCAGATGGTACAGAAGTGATTTTATAAGAGTGGAGGGAGCGTGCCACGCGGCCGTTTGCGGAGTTTGGTCCCCTTACACCCCTCCTCCCGGTAATCACCACACTGTCGTCCATATTCACTGTGAAGCCAGTTCCTAAGTTCTTACCCTTTTAGTTATGGTCGGAGGGTTAACGAGGGGTTTCTGTCTTCATGAACCGCTCTCATGCGTGGAGTAACTGTGAGAGCGGGGAAGGAAGCAGCAGCTGCAGCCTTCCCGGCCTGGACGGGTGGGGCCCAGCCGTAGGTGGGTTTAAGAAGGAGGAGTGGGAAGGGTCTTGTCAGGCGTGGCGTCTGCGGTGTTCAGCTCTTCAGACCCCAAGTTCTGTGCCGCTGCCCCCGGCCTGTCACCTGGGTGTGGCTCTGAGTGATGCTGCCACACGCGAGGCTGGAAGTGGCCTTCTTTGTGCAGAGACAGAGGAGCATGTCAGTGGTGGAGAGATGAGGCTGAATAAAAAAAAACGACCCTGTGTATTTATGGGTAAAATTTGACAAGCTGTTCTCTGATTCAGATGAATCTCTCTGGGTGCGGATAATTATAATTCCCCAGAGTTTTACTGTTGTAAAACTAAGTTAGCAAGCCCTAACGGATGCTTTCTTCTGTGATTATTCTATGATAGTAAGGGAGGCATCCTTAGATATTTTGTCATTACAAAACAATACATTTTATTTTTTATGACTTTTTAATAATAGAGCTATGACAAGTGCTTTCTTGGATCTTCTGAAACTGCCGATGCAAACAGGGTCTTCTGCGGTCAGCTGGGCGCCGTGTACGTGTTCGGCGAGGCCCTCAACCCCGCCCAGATATTCGCTGTTCACCAGCTGGGGCCTGGCTATAAGGTAGGGGGGCCGTCCCCCGGTGACTTCTGGGGGAGGTTTTCTGTGCATCCTGTGTGAGATGTGATACAATGTATAATGATAGTCCTCAGTGTGGTTTAAAAGTCATTTCTGTTTTTTGGAACTCAGCTTTAATGCTTATTTTGTTTCAAAAGGGCTTTTTCTTTTTTTACTACTTAGCTTTGATGAACTGTTTTTATTAATATGTTTTCTAATGTTGACGCTAGGGCTTTTCTTGATACGATTTTGAAGTATTAAATTTTATAAAACCGTAATACTTAATGTAGTATTTGAAATCTCAAATTTTTAAATATATAAAATAATGAACAAATGAAATAACTTTCTTTTCAAATTCGAGGTAGCATGGAAAGAATAAAGCTTTAGAAGGAAAATGGTATAAAAATATCACATGTGCCTGAAATTATTCCTTTTTAGCCTCTACTTTTGCTTGTCCTTTGCAATAGGCAAGACAGTGGGTACTGAGTGAGAATCCTAATTTTGCAAAACCAGTTATTTAATATGACTTATCAAATGCTTCCTGCTTTTTAACTTAAAATTACTTATTTAGGTAATATATTGCATTCATATATATGAATTATTTTTTAATGTGCAGAACACCCGGCTAGGGGAGTATGTAAGAGCGTTATTAAAATCACACTGAGAAGAGTGAGACCCCAAACTGTTCGGCTCTGGAAAAGAATTGCACAGTGCATGCGGGAGCGTTGATAACTCTGAAGAAGCACAGGTTTCACGTGGAAGAGCTGGGGTTTTTTAAGTTGAATGTTTAGCTAATTAGTGTGAAGATTGTGTAATGGAAAAGTATTCCTAACATGAAGAACATTTCTTTGTCCTTGATTCTTGCTTTAGCGTTTCTGGCCCAATTTATGCATTCCACGCTGGACGTGTCAGTGCGCTCTTGTGACGGTGCGTTGCTCTTTCAGTGGCTGTGACAGTCGCCCACGCAGGGCGGCGGTGCGCCCTTTGTGCGCCGGGGCGCTCCTGCTGTACCCGTCTTTCCTCCAGATCGCGGCCTTTGCTGTGCCGTCCCTAGAAGTGCATTTGTGCTCGTGCAGGTACCCGGTCACCCCCGGGCCCCTCTGTCTGGCTGGAGCCCAGGGTCTGCCACGGGCTGGCTTTGCGGGGGGGGCCTGTCTGTGACTGCAGCGGGCCGCTCTCACCTACTTCTTTGCCTTGTTCCATAGACTACGTGAAGTGGCTTCCTTCGAGCACTAACAGAATGATATCCGTTAGAGTTTTCATGAAACAAATAAAAGATAAAGAAAGTTAGAAAATCAAGTGAATAGCCCTGGCCAGCGTGGCCCCGCCGGTCGGGCATCGTCCTGCAAGGCGGAAGGTCGCTGGCTTGATTCCCGGTGTGGGCACACACCTGGGATGTAGGTTTGTCCCTGGTGGTGGCATGTGTGAGGGGCAGCCAGTTGATGTTTCTCTCTCATGTTCCTGTTTCTCTCCCTCTCTTTCTCCCTCCCAGCCCCTCTCTCTAAGAATAAATAAAATCTTTAAAAAGAAAAGAATATCAAGCAAGTGCAGACAGCCAGCCTTGAGCCAGCATGATTGCCATAGGGAAATTTCAGAGTCGGTGGTTGCTTCCTGGCAGCAGGAGGGAACTGGGGCCAAATACAGTCAGTCCTGTGTTTCTTCCATTTGGAAAGGAGCAGCCATGATCCTGAGCCACTTTGCAAACTTCATCATTTGTCATATGGCTCTTTCTCATCAGATTCTTCTCTACCAGCAGTGACAATGAATGCCACCCTGTGTCACTGTGTTCAGGGCGCAAGTGCTCAGGCGGCACGGGATGTGACCCGAGCTTCCTGTCACCGGTACCGAGCACCTGTGTCAAAGTCAGGACTTTTGCACAGAAGCGTCTTTCAGTGTGGGCTTGCCAAGAACAAGTTCTCCGTTTTCAAAGCGGCTGGCATTTCAGGGGTCTCTCGTTAATGGTCGTGGACTGCAAATTTACGGGCGCATATGTTTTTTCTGTTTTTAAATACTAAAAGTACAATTACTATCAGGAAAGATGTCTGCAAAAATTTTTGAAATTAAAGAGTTTTTTTCCTAGAAATTTAGAGAGTGGAGGGAAGGAAGAAGGGAGTGCAGGTCTGGTCCTATTAGAACAGGAAGAAAGGCAGAGGTGGTTCACACACGGGCTCGGTTTCCTGGTGAAACGGGAAGCCGAGGCCGTGCCTGTGGGTGACGGAGTGGAGGTTGTGGTAGGCTTGCCAGGGTGTGTAGGGCAGGGTAATTAGCTGACATTTTGTTCGAATCACAAATGAAGCTTAAATTATTTATTGTTGTGTAATAACAGGATTTATTATTCCTTGTGACTGTCACCTCTTCTTTAGTATGTGAGGGACTGAAATAGAGTATTATTTTAAACCAGAAAATGTATTTATTATATTAAACCCAGTTGTTAACCTCTAGCAGGGGAAGTGTGAGTCAGTGAGTTAAAAAAGATTAAAGTTTGAAATTTTGAGGTGAGAGAATGTTCTATATTTTATTTAATTGCGAGGAGAACAAAATGTCCAATCCAAAGAACTGCTGTTTTGTCAGCTGGTGGCATTGGCATATATAAACACACTTATGGCTTAGAGATGAGAAGCCGTCCAAGGCCATGCGCACACACGCGTTGGTTGTCGCACTGCTCTGGCCCGGCAGGGCACACGCCTGTAGTTAATGGTTTGCAGCCTGTTCGAGCTAGGAACGCTCTCTGGACACTCGTGCAGCAGGAGAGTACGGTTTACATTTGACCTGACAGGTTTGGTCTGCTCAGTGTTTTTGAGTGTTTAGATTAATTTACAAATTAGGGGACTTTATATAAAAATCCAGGTGTTATGTTTCTCTTGAAAACCTGGGAGAACGGGCAGCATGGTGGAGCAGCTGACCTGAGCCGAGCAGTAGGGCCGGCCTTGGACGAGACACGCACACGCCAGTGAAGAAGGCCCCGCCGGGCCGCCATCACTCCCGCACGTTGCGTTTGCCTCCTGTAACAGCTCGAGTTTGGAGTGTGTGGCTTAATCTCCTTGGAACATCAGAGTAAGGAAATTGGAGCTGTAGCAGCTAAGTTAGTTTTGGACCTTAAATGCAGGTCAAGGGATGGTTGGGGCAGAGCCTGGACTCGGGCCAGCGCGCTTCACCGTCGGCCCGTCACCGCCGACCCTAGACTGGAGGCAGGGCCTGCTGTCCAGCCCTTTCCCTCGGGCACTTCGGACCCCTGACACTGGGTTTGCATAGTCGTCTACTGAAAATAACACCGATGTCACATGATTGTTGCCAAGGTTAGATGTCATGTCGTTGTGAGGTTCACGTCTGCAGACAAATCCTCCCCATTTCTAACCGTACCTTTCTCCTTACAGCTGGTGTGTTTTTACTTCTTTTGTTTAAAGTGGTAACATGTTTAACGACCTTCCTGTTTTGGGCTAACTTCGCTGTTGTGATATTTTTATGGAGTAGCATTGGTATTCAGTACATTGATGTACTTTTCATAGTAAAGAGAAATATTTTTGCATAGAAACATTTTTCGTAGTCAGGGATAGTCAGTTTTTTAATGTGCTAGGTGCTGTGGATGGGTGTATGTGTGTGCAATTTGAAAGTATTAGAAAGAAAAATTTATGGTAAGGCGTGTTAAAGTAAAATTTGTTTTACATTTCATATCATCTAACCTTACATTTTTCCTAATAAAATCATTTTATAAATAGTCAAAAGCAATAAAAATGAGAAAATAAAGCTCTGTGTGTTTATTAGCATAATAAAATTTAACTCTCATAGAACCAAAGTGAGAATAGCTAAATGTTATAATACCACTGATGAATGCCTGGAAGGGTTACAAGTTTTTATCTTAAATGTTTCTCTTCTTTAAAAACTTTAGAGTTGTATCACGTTACCTTGAAAAGGAGAGCCTGACTTAGTTTTATTTTTCCAGAGCACCTTCAAGTTTAAATCCGAGAGTGACATCCATTTGGCCGAGCACCACAAGCAGGTCCTGTACGACGGGAAGCTGGCCGGCAGCATCGCGTTCACGTACAACGCCAAGGCCACGGACGCGCAGCTCTGCCTGGAGTCCTCGCCCAAGGAGAACGCGTCCATTTTCGTGCACTCCCCGCACGCTCTCATGCTCCAGGTGGGGCCCGCCCTTCGGCCCCAGCCCCCAGCCCCACCCACGGCACCGCTTGCCTCTGTTCTTCTCTAGGTCCTTGACTGACTTCTTGCCACCTATTTTTTTCTGGGTGCTGTGCTTTACCTTGGACTTGTCCCCGCAGTGGGATATCTGTCCTTTCTGACATCTTACATGTTTTGTAGCCTTCAACATAAAAGCAGTTGATTAGCTGGACACATGGTTGTTAATACAAAAGTATACTTTGGTTTGAGAACAGCAGTAATATCTCACTAACATAAAATTACCTGAGAATCTTTAAATCCATCAGCAGTATTTCCTTCTATAAAATGCTCTTTATTTAAAGCTTATTTTTTAAATGTAAAAATCTCTTAAGATTTCAGATTTCAGATTTTTATTTTACATGTGTATCAAAAATTATATAATGGCAGGTTTTCAAAATGTCTAAGTACTGTTATTTGGTTCTCTTACAAAATTATGTGTAAGAGGAAATAGTGATAATATTGTTTTTCAGAAATGTAACCGGCATGTTTGTTTTTTTAATATAGGATGTGAAAGCTATAGTAACACACTCAATTCATAGTGCAATTCATTCAATTGGAGGGATTCAAGTTCTTTTCCCCCTTTTTGCCCAACTGGACAATCGGCAGCTCAATGACAGTCAAGTGGAAACAACTGTCTGGTAAGTTTTCTTTGAATGTGTAATCTCCTGCATTTTTTACATACTTTGACTACACCTGGTATACTCGGTGTTGTATAAATGTATTATAATTGGGGCTGTTATTCTTAAAGTTCTAAAAAAATTTTCTTTGGGGGGGAAAGGGAATTAAATATTTATACAATGTAAAAATAACCTGACACTGAGATTCCGAGAACCATAAAGGAGTGACTACCCTCATACCAAAGAAGTTCTTACCAGATGCAGCACAGCGGGCGTAATACGCGGCTGAGGAAAAATGTTAGCCCCAGCCTCGTCCTCTGCGAATGCTTGTGGTTTGGGTTGTCCGTGAGATTCTGTCAGGTGAAATAAAATTACTAGGGCAAATTTTATCCTGAAGAATAAAATTTAATAAGTTACATAATTTGTATCTTAAATATTGGTATTATTTTGTAATGCTATTATCATAAGACAAGCACAGCATTAACTGATATTTATTTTTCTTTGTATATAGTTCATGTTTGAGAGCCCAAATCTAACTAGTAGCATATCTGTGCCTATAAAAGAATTCAATTTCTTCTAATTAGGTTGATTGAAATTTTTGTAGCTTATCTCCTTTTTATTAAAAAATATCATACCTCAAACTCTCTTCATTTCACCTGGTATCTTAGAATCATATATGTAAGACGTTAAATGTGATTTTAACAGCTACTTTGTGTACGTTGCTATGTTTAGAGAATTTAAAGGAAAAGTATGATAGGTAAACATGAATTTCTACTTTGAAATCAGTCTAGGAATGCTTCAGTAGTAGGTACACATACACATGGAATCCTTCATGTTTGAAATGATGAAAAAAACTAGTGAATGAAGGAAAGATGGGAAACTGTAAAGTCTGTTGAAATGTAACGTGATTTTCTCATGCTTATTTAAATTAGCTGTTAACAAATTTCTGTTGTATGATTACTATTAATATTGTCCTAGTGTTGGGGCTGGCTTCGTGCACAGTAAAAATGTAAATGTCAACGTGACCTGCACGTCTCTGTGACGCAGCTCCTGCCCTGGGTCGCGCTTTCGTCCCGTCAGTGCAGTGGGATGGCCGGCGCGTGGCGATGGCGGGAGCCCGGGGCAGCCCCGTTGCTCTGAGATCTGAAGTGATTTCACGGGGAGGCAGGTCAGCCTGCTGGAAAGACCAGTCCTGGATTTAAATTGAAAGTGTGTGTCTTTATCATCTCAGTGACCCAGGACACGTTATGGCCGGTGATTAACAGCCTAGCGGGTGCAGTGAAAAGAAGCTGGAGGTGAAGCAGCCAGTAGAAAGCTCCATGTGTGATTTAAACGTTCCTTATGTATTAATCTTAAATTCACAATTATTTTAATCTGAAATGGGATTTTTTGCTTTGAGGAAGAAAAATTAGAAAGATGGTACAGTTTGAAATGTTACTACTAAAATCATCCACAATAATCTATATCTTATGAATAGCTATTATAAAATCTTAGTGCTAGAATTGTATTTAATAGGTTATCTGGGCCATTCATCCAAGGCACATGGTTATTTTTCATTGCCTGTCTTAAAATTCATTTTAGTGTTTATATTTATATTTTGGTATTTAAATTGTATTTATTTTATCATGGAGCTAAAAGACAAGTGTAACAGTTCAGCATTCTGATTTTCATTTTGGTTTAAATTCTTTTATATCATTCATTTTAATTTTTCTCTTTGATAATTTCAAATTTTTCAATGATATATGTGTCCTTAGTTTATGACCGATAGAGAACGTGGAAGAAAGGCATCCCTCTCCCCTTTAATGGTCACGCAGGCCCACCCCAGGCTTCTCTGGGGCTCAGTTACAGCCGTTCTGAATTCTTATCTGCCACTTTTGTGTCAGTTGGGCCAGAAGCGTGGCTGGCCGGGGCCCACGCCCACGTCCTTGTGGACAGGTGTGTGTATTGGCAGCGCAGCCTGGCCATTTAGCGCTTTGGAGGTGCGCATTACAGACAAATGTCACAAATGTGATACGGTCTTTTGGTTTTTAAAACGTTAAAGGCAAGCTCGAATGGGATTTCCCCTTCTCTGATGGACACAGATTCTTCGCGGTAGGATAGGGCACAACCGGACAGAACTTCCTGTTTCCTGGGTGGATCATAAATTCATGTTGGTGACTAAGACCTTGAAAAAGGCTGTGTCTCCTTAGTTTTAGTCAGCATGAAATTGTTGTAGAGAAAGAGAGTCTATTTGAAGTTTTTATATCTTCCGGAGAAAATTCAGTATACTCTTTTTTTGAAAATCTGTTTGCCTAAGAAATATATGCCAAAAATTACAATATTATCTAATTTTAAATTAGTTTTTGGAGAAATCGAGCTAAGCTCTAAAATAAGTTAATTCTCTGCCTTCTGTGTTTCAAGCTAAAGCACTTTAGGCTCCACGTACGTTCTTCCCCCGAGCAGTCTCTCTCTGTGAAGCTTTCTACTGCCCCTGAAAGACATGACCTTTGCTGGCCCTGCAGTACTGTCGCCGCTTAGACTTGAATGGGTTTCACTCCATATGGAGGCCTTTGTATTAAAATAATTTATTGAAAGAATAACCTTATTTTCCGGATCCTTTAAAAGCGGGCTTTATTTGTGTAAGAGAATTTCCGTGGCTTGCTCTGTCGCGAAGGCTGTGCACTATAGCTGCTGCACGTGTGCCAGGCTTGGGCTCCGGTCCCAAGCTGACTATTTATTATTAGTGCGACTCTGAGTGCATTATTCCCTGGCTCCTGCTTTAGTTTCCACCATTATAAAATGGACATAATAATAACTAACTAGATTATTTGGATTATTAGTGGGACAGAATCTGTGGCTTCGTGCCCGGAGCACTCAGCGCCTGCAGGTTTTGTTCTCACGATGACAGTGGGCTAGGACATCTACTAGGGTCCCTCTGATGCCACAGTGTCCAAAAGTATGGAGATAATAGACATTACATATTTTAAGAATTGGTTGTTATAGTAGGGGCCATATTACTTTATATTTGAACACCTTTCTACCAATGATGTTACTTACATTTGAGAATTACTTAAGTAGGAATTTTATTTTGAATTTTAGTTGTAGTGATTAATGAAAACTGATTTTGAACTATACTATCCATTTTCTAGGTAGAGTGGCTTAAAGTTGAGGAACTCGTTAGCTCAAAGTTTGAACAATGTCAGACAGACAGTGTGAAGTCGCACAAAGCTTTGACCTATTTAAGGTGGTTTTTTGAAGCTGGATTCTGGGTTTTGTATAGCTATCCCCTTACTCTAAATCTAAGAATAACATTCTCTATAGCCTCTTCTTTTATAACTTGCAGTTACCCTTAACCATGACACAGAAAATTAACCAATGAAGGAGTAGATAAATACTGTTGAACTGATTAACAAGCATGTGGCTACACACAGTGTTTTTGGTGTGATCTGTTTCTGAGTAAGAAAATGAGGCCGTTACGCAGTTACTGTTGTGATTTTATCCTCTTCCTGGCGACTCTCAAGCAGCATGAGCACCCGGAGTAATTCTGCCAGCACGGCAGCTGCGTGGGCATTCTGCCGTCCCCCGTAGCTCACGCCCTGTCTTGTAGGGCTGGCGACCTCTCTCAGGCCAGTGAATGCCGCACGTGTCGCCTCTCACTAGACAGTTAATGATACTTAATGGCCGAAAGAAGGAGCAAAATGACTAATAAATTTCTCGAAAAGCATAACTCTAATCTCAAACTAGTCATATGTTTTGTATTTTGTGTCTGGGAGTGACTCAGTAGATTAGAAATTTCATTTTCCTTTGATTTGGATGCTCATGTGCATTGAACGCAAATGACAGCCTTCTCAACTCTGGCCTGCCCCCTTCTTCTGAAGAACGTACGTTATTCTAGGGGTGACGCAAACCAGAATAAACCTTCCTCGCTGTGCGACCTAAGAAGAATTTGCTTTGAAAAAAACACATTCTGGCACAAGGTATAAATAGGCTTTAGTCCATTCAACAGTTAAACCACAAGAAAAGAGTAGTTCTTTTTTAGAGATGTGGGATGTGGGGAGCAGGTGTTCTTGGGGTGTCAGACAGGTGGGTGCCTGGGGATGCGGCGGGGGTGCGGCGGGGCAGCACGTGGTGCAGGCCCCTTGTGCTGTCTTAGCGGGTCCGGTTCTGGGAGCGTGGGAGGGGAGCAAGAGGGGCTGGCTGCAGGTCCCCAAACCCCGTGGAGGCAGAGGGGTAGGGGCTGACCTTGGAAACCTGACCCAGTGCCCTCGCTGCCCCCGGGGCAGCCCCAAGAGTGGGTTCTGCCCACTGTGGGATTCCATCACTCACGTGCATGGCTGGTTGCAGCCTGAGTGATGGAGGGTAGCGTGTGCCAAGTATCGCCGGGTCTGCACAGTGGGCGTTGCAGAAGCTCCCTTTTCTCAGTAAGTACTGACTGTTCATTGATGGGACACGATTTTGTGTTACCAGAATTTACTCTGATGCTGTTTTAACTCTGATAAATTATGTAGACCAAAAACGAATTCAAGTGATAATTTAAATAAATTCTTGGGAGTATAGAAATGTTTTTTTCAGAAAAGTTTGGTTTTTTTTTAAGTTATGATACAGGTGGTTTGATAGATTGCCTGACAATACATGATATAAAAAGTTTAGAGAATCCCATAATGCATTGATCTCAGTGATCCTATCGTTAAGAATAGTCTTTTAATATGAATATTAATGACTCATTAATTTGTTTAGTCAGATCAAGATTTTTCTCCAAAACTATCTGCTAACCAAAGTTATTACAGTAATTATCTTGAATTTTATAACCTCCTCAATAATTAAGCATCCCCTTTAATAATGGAAAGTTTCATTGTAAAGTCCTAATTAGCACTAGCCATATATAAATTAAAAAACTACTTGAAAATTTCCACATTTCAGTGTCTTAACTACCTAATGTGGATTTCTTCTTATACTTCTAAGGGACATAATCTTTTGTCTGATCATGTTTCCTGAATTTTTTTTGTTCAAGGAAAAATATCTATTACATGTAAAATGTCAACATTTTGTGATGTACTTTTAGCCACACTGAGATCCAGTTGCGGGGGGGTTGGAGGGGGCGCCTGCTCTTTGTGGGCACGAGGAGGGAGGTTGGCCCTGCTTGTCATGGTTGTTCCTTGGCGGGGTGGGTGGTGGGGGTTAATCACGCATAGAGGGGGTGGTCATTAGTTTAGTGTCTGAAGGTAGCTAAGATTTTTGAATGTATGCCTATCAAATCATTTTAATTTTTAAAATATTTTTCAGAAATATATGTGTCACTTCTTAACACGCATATTTGCTAGTTTGCCTTTTTGTAAAGATTACTAAGTCATGAAAATGTTCTTTGACTGAAACAGACCCAAAGAGCACCTTTAAGCACATGTGATACTGCCTGCTAGTATTGGAGGGGAAAAACAAATTAATAATTTGTATAGTGAGTTTTAACGAGAGTAAAATGGAAGTTATATTGAATTTACTTTGCGAATTAATTTGTAAGGAGTAAAAAATGAAGTACAGTAACTATTTTGCCTGAGATGGAAATTTTAACGTAATGTTCAAATCGTTTTCTCTGTTTTGTCAGGCAAGAGCTTTTTACTCCAAGAAGTCTGCATAGAAGATGTCTAATAAAGTTTATAGTACGTCTGTAACTTAAAGTGTTCATAATAAGTAGTTGCTTTTCTACAGTAATTCTTCCATAAAAAATTTTCCTTAAATTTATTGAAATCCATTTCGATGCTATGTTACTTTTGTGCTCTTTTAGTTTACAATACATAATCTTTAACTTGTTGCCTTCATTTTTCTGTAGTTTTTACGTATCCACATTCTCTATCCTTCAATATTTCAATCATACCTTGTTAGATAAAGTATTGTTACTTTATCCATGGAATAACATTCATTCCTTTTAACTTTTCTATGTTTTTGTATTTCTTTTGAAAGTAAGGTACACTGCTTTATTTAATTTTATTGTAATCATACAGTCAAAAGCTAAAATTAATATTGTTTACCTTTACAAGGGAAATTGGCATCTGCCTGAACATATACGTTTCAACTGCAGAAGCGCAGGGTGTTTGGAGTGGAAATGTGGGCAGGATGCATGTGAGGGGCTCCCAGGACTCGGGCTCTTTCCCGCCCCTGTGCTGGCCATGGTGACCGGGGTGCCATGGGGGGGCCTATAAAGAGAGAGGTAATAGGCCATCACTCTGAGATCACAGCTGGTTGAGTCACTGTCACTGTATGGGCTTTTATTTTCATTTCTTCCTGGGTTCGTGGTCTCGTTACCTGGCATGACTACCCCCAAAGCTTCCCCGGCAGTGGACTTCCTTTTAGGCCCCTCCACCCAACCGTGTGGGCCTGGTCTCGGACTCAGGATGCTTGAAATAGAAGCAGCTTTCTGCTCCGCACAGCTTCTGCTGTCTTTCACTTCTTTTTACTTTTAAATTTTAAAATGATTTTTATTTTTGTTAAAAACTTTATTTTTAGAGCGGTTTTATGTTTATGATAAAGTTTTGCCGAGGTCCCTCACTCACTCTGCCGCCGCCACACGCGACCCTCCCATTGCCAGCAGTGCCCGCGGAACCCTGCTTTGTTCCCAGGGCGTGCCTGCGTCGGTGCGCCGTGGTCCTTCGGAGGCCTGTCTCCCTTTGTCTGTCTTTGGTGAGGTGTGTGCTGGTCTTTGGCACATTTTTAAATGGGGTTGCTGGTTTTCCTCCTGTTGAACTTTAAGAGTTCTTTGTGTATTTTTGGATAATAGTCCTTTATCAGATGTATCTTTTGCAAATATTTTCTCCCAGTGTGTGGCTTGTCTGTTAAGCCTCTTGGTATTGTCTTTCTCAGAACACAACCATTTCATTTTAATGAAGTCTAGCTCGTAAGTTATTTTATGGATTGTGGCTTTGGTATTTTGTCTGCAAAGTCATCAGCGTTCTCAGAGTCATCGAGGTTATCTCTTGTGTTATTGCACTTTACATGTGGGTCTCTGATCGATTTTAAGTAAGTTTTTGTTAAAGGTGTATGGGCTATTCCTAGATTCACTTTTCTTCATGTGGTTCATTCTTTCTCACCATTTGTTGAAACGCAACTACAGACAGCTGTGTTGGTCTCAGCACTTAGAAAGTTTCAAGGACTTTAGGAGCTCTGTGCCAGAAATCGGGAAGAAGAGCAAATATATATTTATTATAAATCAATATCGCAGCATTCAGTGTTATAAATTTCTGTATATGCATTGCGTTAATTTCATTCTACAAATTTGAGAAGCTGTGCTTTCATTTATGTTTCACTCAAAATATTTTTAATAGCTCAATTGTTTTTGACCCATATTTATTTATTAGTGTGCTGTTTAATCTGCACGTACTACGGGATCCTCTAGTCATCTTCCTCTTGTTTTTAGTTAATGCCACTGTGACCCGGGAGTAGCACTTGTGTGGTTCTGTTCTTTAGATTTGTTAGGTTGTAGCTTGTGCCCAGAACGTGGCCCCTCTCAGGGCGTCCCCTCTGAGTTTGAGTGGGAGGCGTGTGCTGCTGCCGTTGGGTGTGGCCTTGTGTAGATGCACCTGCGGCCAGGGGTTTGCTGCTGGTGCGCAGGCCCCTGGCTGTGGAGCAGCGCAGCTGTGCTCCGATTTCCCACCCGATCTCGTTGTGCGTGCGCGAGAGAAGGGTGCAGAAGTCCCCAGCTGTCACAGTGGACTCCTCTCTCTCCTTACAGTTACAGAGGGTGGTTTTTGCATCATCTGGTTTGAAGTCCTGTTTTTAGGGCACCTTAAGAATCCTGTGTCTTTCTGGAATATGGACCCTTTTATCATTATGCACCACCCTTCCTGGTCTTCGTTAAGTTCCCTTGATTTGGAGGCCGCTCTGTTTGAGAGTAGATATTCCTGCTTTCTTTTGATTAGTGTTATCCTGGTATATGCTCCCCCATCCATTTACTTTTGATCCATATGTGTCTTTATATTTAAAGTGGGTAACCGTGGACAACATTGGTGGGTGGTGGGTTTTGGTTCACTCTGACAACTTCTATCCTTTACTTGGTGTATTTAGACATTGACGTTCACACCAATTACCGATACAGTCGGATTAATATTTACCATGTTTGTAACTGTTACCTATTTGTTGGTCTTTGTTTCTGTTTTTGTATTGTGCTTTTCTTCTGCTCGTTGTGATTTTAATTGAACATATTATATATTTCAATTTATCTCCTTTTTTAGCATATCGGTTATGCTTAAGTTTTAAAAAAGATTTTATTTATTTATTTTTAGAGTCAGGGAAGGGAGAGAGAAAGAGAGGGAGAGAAACATTGATGCAAGAGAGATGCATTCATTGGTTGCCCCTCATATATGAGCCGTGACCAGGGACCAAACCCACAACCCAGGCATGTGCCCTGGCTGGGAATCGAACCTGCAACTTTTTGCTTTGCGGGATGACACCCAGCCAACTGAGCTGCACTGATTAGGGCTATTATGCCTAACATTTTTACTTTTTTAGTGGTTACCATAGGGTTTGCAACTAATTCAAGTCTACTATCAAATACCACTGTACCACTTTATGTGTAGTTTGAGTACTTTATAATAATTAATTTTAATTTCTGTATTTTGTCCCTGATCTCAGTGCTGTCATTCATTTTACATATATAAACATATGAATATGTGTTATTTTGAACAAACTATTATCTATTAGATTACTTTAGATTAAAAAATAAAACTTTTTATTATTCCTTCTTTACTTTTATTTATGTAAATTCAAGTTCCTGACCTATGTTATTTTTCTTCTCTTTATTGAATTTCTGTTAACGTTTGTTTTACAAAACAGTTCTACTGGAAACAGATTTCCTTAATTTTTGTTTGTTCGAGAGTCTTTATTTCTCCTTTTGAAAGACTATTTTGCAGGGTTCAGAAGTTGAGGTTGGTGGGGTTCTCCCTCCCCCCCCCCGCCCCCCGCTCCTACCCTCAAAGCTTTAAGTGTTTCACTCCATCCTTTTCTTGCATGGTTGCTGAGCCGAAGTTGGATGTCATTCTTATTTTTGCTGCATGCACGTAAGGTGTTTTTTTCTTTCGGTGTCTTTTTGTTCATCACCTTTGATTTTCGGTAATTTGAAAATGATACACATAGGTGTAGTTTTTTGTTTTTCTTTCCTTCCCTTTTTCCGTTCCCCTTCCCCTTCCCTTCCTTGGTTTTCACTGACCTTTCTGGATCTGTGGTCCTGACATTAATTTGGAGGGACATTTGTAGTACATTGTTGTTTAAATACTTCTGCCCCTTTCTGTCTTTCCTGTCCTTCTGGTATTTCCATTATGTGTATGGTGTTGTAGTTCCGCAGTTTTTGGTATTGCTCTTTTTTTCCCCCGCCTCAATGTTTTTTCTTCTTTGTTTTGGGTTTTTAAGGACCCTATGAGTGTATCATCTAACTTAGAAATCCTTTCCTAAAGTGTGTTCAGTCTCCTCATGAGCACATCAGACCCTTGTTCATTTCTGTTGCATTGCTCTTTATTGTTGGCATTTCTTTTTGCTTTTTTATTAGGATTCCAATCTCTCTGCTTACATTGCCCATTTGTTCTTTCATGCTATTTTATCCTTCAGAGTCTTAGTATATTAATTATAGTCGTCTTAAATTCCAAGTTTGCTAATTCCATTTGTCTTTTTAAATCGCCGTTTTGCCGTTGGTACGCCTGTAATTTTTTCCTGATAGACCGGACGGGCCTGGAAAAGGAGCTGCTGTCAGTAGGCCTTTAGAAATGCAGTGTGCAAGGAGCCCCCCGGGGCCTGCGACCGTGGGCTGATGAAGACTGCAGTGGCTGGGTTGGGTGTGTCCCTGCCCAGGACAGTTAGGCTCTGATGATCAGACCTCAGTGGTGAGGCCTGGTTTCTCCTGAGAACAGGCCTTTTCACAAACAGCATATTTCACGGTGGTCCCTTCCCCTTCCCTCTGCTGGAAGCCCAAGGGGATTTTCCTCTCATGGTAGCTGCGGAAACTGGGTCCAGTTCCTGAAGATAAAGCTCGCGATGAGTGCCGGGGCCTCGCCGTGGCGGAGGACGCTGTCAGCGCTCAGCTCCTAGCCTTTTGCCAGCTGCAGTCCAGGGTTCCCTCCTGGGCTCCGGCTCCCAGGGACGGTCCTCGCGTGCGTCCCTGCTCCAGGTCCCTGCGACCCTGTCGTCTTTAGTCTCTTTCAGGTCTAGGGAGCCGTGCTGTGTACTGCTCCCCTGACTTCGTGGACCTGGAAGAGCTGTTGGTTTTTCAGTCTGTTCAGCTTTTTTCCTGATCGGATGGAAAGGCGGCTTCCTGGTTTCTTACCGTCGGAACCAGAAACCTCTCCATGGCTTTTTTTCTTTTTTCCTTTTCCCTTTAACCTCCCTTCTTTGCAGCTGGTTCGCCCTGGGCGTGGGCACAGTTACAGAGTTACACAGCAGAGCGAGGGCTGTGAGGCCTTTCATTTGGATTCAGAGTGGAAAAGAGGGGCCCAGGGCTGGACATTGTCAGGGAGGGATGTGCGAAAGTACCCCATAAGACTGTGTATTAACTCGGCCCTGACCTGCGCGGCCCCGACCTGGGCCTGGTCCGAGTCCGAGGCTGCGGCCACTGCAGCAGGGCAAGATAAAGAGACAAAAGTCAGAGATTGGAAAGGAGGAAAAAGAACTACCGTTTTAACAGATGACAGGGTTATCTGCATGAAACTTAAGGAATTAACACAAAATTCTCACACTAGTGAGCTAGTTTATAAAGTTTGCAAGGTACGAGATTCTCACATAAAAACAAATTACATTTCCTTGTATTAACCATGTGTAGTTGGAAATTAAAAATACCCTCAACAATAGCTTCAAAAATTTAAGTATTTTTTAAAAATACTTTCTTTTCTAAGATTTTATTTATTTTTAGAGAGAGGGGAAGGGAGGGAGAAAGAGAGGGAGAGAAACATCACTGTGTGGTTGCCTCTTGAGTGCCTCCTACTGAGGACCTGACCCACAGCGCAGGCCTGTGCCCTGACTGAGAATCGAACCGGTGACCATTTGGTTCATAGGCTGGCACTCAGTCCACTGAGCCACACCAGCCAGGCAAAAATTTAAGTATTTTAAAAATCTAACTGTCCAGAACATGTATAGGATCTGTGTGCTAAAGTCTAAAAGTTGCTGATGAAAGAAATCTAAGTTCTAAATAAATGATGAAACATACTGTATTCATATATAGGAACATTGAACATAGTAAAGGTGTGATTAAATTGACCTGTAGTTTTAACACAATACCAATTAAATCCCTGGTTGGATTCATCAGTTGGTCTAGACAAGATAGTTTCAGAATCTGTGTGGAAAGTCTGAGTAACTGGGATGATAAAATGACTTTGAAACACAATGAAGTTGGTGGACCCACACGTACCTGGTTCCAAGACTCACTGTAAAGCCATGGGAGCGAGGGTGAGGCGGCGGGAGCAAGTGGCGGGCTCACAATTGTCCCCACACAAATAGGGACGACTGATTTTTGGCAAAGGTGCAAAAACAGCTGAGAGAGGGAAGATAGTTGTTGCTAAAAAAAGAACCTTGACCTAAACCTCACACTTACAAAAAATTAACTCTAATTGTAAAATGTAAAACTATAGAAGTTTTACAAGAACACAGAGAAGAAAATCTTTGTAATCCAGACTAGGTAAAGCTGTATTGGATACGACACCAAAAGTGTGATGCATAAAAGAAAAAAACTGATAAATCTGACTTAGATTTCATCCAAATTAAAACCTTTTACTCTGCAAAAGATGCAGTGAAAAAACATTCTACAGCTGGAGGAGGAGGATAGAAAATAATTTATTTGACAAAGGATTTATATCAAGAATAATTATTAAACTCTCAAACCTAAGCAAACATAAAATCCAATTTTTAAAAATGAGTAAAAGGTTTGAGCAGAGCCTCCCCAAACAGATAGGAGGCGGCCAGCACAGCACCTAGAAAGATCTCCGACGTCATTCACCAGGAGGGATGCGTGCGTTAAAACCACCGGGAGGCTATGGGCACACGCCCAGTAGAACGACCATAATGAAACCCCAGGTGGTGCCAGGGTTGGCAGGACGGAGAGCAGCTGGGGCCTGTCCCTGGTGGCACGGCCACGTGGGACAGCCACTCTGGCAGGTCCGGCCCTTTACCACACAGTTACATACGCCCTTACCACGTTACTCAGCCTGTCTGCTCCCGGGATTGGGTTTATGAGAAACGAATGAACACTGTGTTCACACAAGAACCTTTGTGTGGACATTTGTAATAACCCCGTTCATAGTTGCTCTTAACCACGTCCCACTCAAAGGCACACGGACTGCCCTAGCCCACTCTTGCGATGGACGACTTCCCCGCAGTCAAAGGGCAGACGCTCTTGACGTGCACAGCTGCTTGGATGGGCCGCAGAGGCGGTGTGAGGAGGCCAGGGACGCGCTCGGCTACATCCTGAAGGACTCCGTTCATGGAGAATCCTTCATGAAAAGGCAAAATTAGAGTGATGGGTAGGAGATAAGTAGTTACCCAAGATTATGGGTTGGGAACGTGTGACTGTGAATGGAAAGGGGTAGGATAGTGAGTATTTCTGTCGCACTGTCTCTGTCTCTGTCTTGGTTTTGGTGGGTTACTTAAGTCTGGATGTCTGCCAGCCTCAGAGCTGCATACTCACACTTACGTACAAGAGAAGTCAGTTTTACTGCATAGATAGATCATTTTTTAAAAAGAAAATTAATTATAAAAAGGCAAGAAAGTCCCTGGACATACAGTGCGAGACAATAGTAGGCTTACAGTTGTTCGTATGGAAAATAATACATTACCCTACAAGGATAAACTGCGTTTCACGTACTCACAACCGTGTACCTACTTTTGCCGCACCCGGTATGTAAAGCCAAGTGTCAGATCATTATTTCAGCTCTCAGTGCGATCAGCTGTCGAAACATTGAGCTTCTGTCTGTGGTAATTTCAGCACTTCCAGGCCATGCTTTTAATCCTGCTCCCGTTCCGAGGGAGGCGCACGTGAGCAGGCGCTGGCCGGCTGGCCCGCGGGGGGGCGCACCCATCTCGAGGGGCTTGCGGGTCTGCCTGTGGACTGGAGGGCATGCCACGGCCCGTCCCTGATTTTCCTTTGAAATTTGGAATTTCTGAGGTGTTAGGAGGTTATAGCATCACATTTCCCAAGTATAGTCCTGCACTCCTGGGTTACACATGGTCACTTCAGTGGTACCGCCACCGCTAACAGGCCCAGAGAAGTTTCCATGAGACGACCTGGGCATTCAGAGCGTTGTCAGCCGTCATTTGTCATTTGGGGTTAAATCGCAGACCGATAGGCTTTGAGAGTGATTTCTTTTACTATGGAGACTTTTTGTTAGAAATGAAATGTAAAGTCATAGTTTGTCACCAAAGGAAGGTCACAGCGGGTGGTAGCTTCAGCTCCCGTTTAGTAGCGCCCTCCGAGCCAGGGTCCAGGTCTCAGCAGGCGGAAGGAGGAGGGAGAAGTCGCCGAGGAGAGGCCCCGGCCCAGGGCAGGCCCCGCGGCTTCGTGCGCCCCCAGTGCACCCCACCCGCCCTCGCGTTGTCCGGTGCTGCACTTCACTGTTTTCCTTATTCGACTCTCAGATGAGTGTATTTCCCGTACTTTGGCGTGCGTCTCCACTCGCCGTCCGAGCCGGTGAATGCGACAGTCGGTACCGCGCTTCCCTGCACACGCGGGCGGGCGGGCGGGCGGGGCCTTTGGAGAGAGCGCCTGCGGGGCGCATTGTCCGACGGCACTGGCCGTCCTGGACCGAGAGCCTTTAGGTCCAGGCCTTGCCACAGTATGAACCGCGAAGGAATTGAACGAACTTACTGTGAGACATTTTGGGGTGTGTTGCTGGAAATTGGATTGAGTGTGACATTATCTTGAGTATGGCCTGGAGTTGATTTCTTTTACAGTTTTATTCCTGCTATGGCTGCTCTCATCTCTGAAGAGTTTTGCAGTGAAAGAAATAGCATAAAACTATGGTATTGGATATTTTGTATAATCTAAATCATCTTTTGCGAAATTTCAGTGTGTCTCAGTACTAAATTAAGCTACCTAAGAGATAAAACTTGATGAAAAAGTCAAAAGATTGTCCCCCCTTACTGCGTCCTTAAATCTTATTAGGACTTAATCTGCTTCTGAATTTATTCTGAAAATTAATTTGCTTGTAGTATTTTTTTTAAGATTAAAAACTCCCTTTTATAAGGGGAGTTGTTGAATCTCCGGGCAAATATTTAATTTTAACATTACGAATTCCATTCATCTTAATATATTGAAAGAGCTCACCTAGTGGAGGCACTCGCCCGTTTCAGCATAAAGCAAACTGAAAGCCTGTCTCTGTGTCTCTAAGAACTGGTTTGGACCTGAACGTAGACCGTATACTCAACAGTAATCATTTCAGTTACAAAGTAGGTCTTATCTTAATTGATGTCTTTCATCTTTAAATAATAAAGTACCTCAAACAATAAAACTTTTTTTGTTAAATTACATGAGTTCTCTACAGTTATTTTAAAAAATAATGGGCCAAGTAGGATATATAAAGTAATATTAAAATCAAGTGAAAACCTATACTTATATAAATTTTAATGGGACCTAGATATAGGATGCATATTTATTAGAAATAGGATTTAGTCATATTCATATGTAGTTATTGAAATTCTCAGGCGTTTGGGGGCCAGGAGTGACATGGTTTTCCTTAATAATATGGATCACAGGGTTTGGAGATACTAATAAATACACTAAGTCATTAAGGTATTATTACAGTATTTTCTTCAGTTTTCCTAAGACCTAGATCTTTATGACACTTGAAATAAATATTATTTCCTAATTTAATTGAAGTTTACTAAGCATTGGAAGATGGTAATAATTTTTAAGAAATAACCCTATAGATTATTAGTGTAATTTTCCTTAAAGGAGACAGAATTAAAAACCCGTAACTGTTTCTAAAGTAGAATTGCGACTTATGGAACATATGTTACAATGTCTATTGAAAAGTTTAGCAATTTTACTTCATGAGTTAAAAATCAGCACGCTTTTTGTCTGTCAAGTAAAAATCCCTGTGAACCTTTTTTTCTAGGTATTGCTATACTTTTCAAGAGAATGTTCTATGTTGTATATACTAGTTTTAGCTGACACAGATACTTGCTTTTGCTTTATCCTATATATTTAGACCCTCTGCAGAATAACTGATATGTGTAGACAGGAAGTGGTATGTAGGAGATATAGGAATGGGCTGAAGTATCCTTTATATTTGCCTTTGTATCTAGGGGAGTTGGAAATAGGCAAGAATGGAGAGAAATTTTGTATGGCAGTACACAGAATTTTGCAAGTTTATTGTGAGCCCTGCAGCAATCCGATGCATTTTAGTTACTGGTAAGTTTGTTAAATTATGTTTGAAATGTACTTCTTCGAAGATAGCCATCTATTCACTCTTACGTCTACCGTGTCAAACACACCCATTTTAAAGATTTTGAAAAGATATGGTATTACTATTGCATTGGGTTTTAGGTATAAATTAATAATACTTTTGTTAGTGAATGAATTTGACTTTTCAATTGTCACAGTTAAAATTGAAGTGAAACTAATAATTACATGGATAGCATGGTCATGTGTTAAGATTTTGTAATAATAAAATTAATATTTCTGATTTTGTAATGAAACTCCACAGTGTTTAGAAGTCTGAGTTAATTCATTAGGTGTTTGAGAAAGAGTTGTCTTTCTGACAAAAAGAAAAATAAGAAAATCTGTGGCATCCTTGTAATTTATGTGGCTCTACAGAGGAGGGTGATTGATTGTAAGACATGCTTTCTGAATTTTTTCATGGACCATAGGGACCATAGTGACACTTTTCTAGATTTTTTGGCAGTGCTGATGTTCAGGAATCCAAGTCTCCTTTCTTCCTTACATCACTGACTCAGGTGTAGGTCAAAATTCTATGTGCAGATCAGGAAAGTGTGTAGTCTCTATACAGTAGCTGTCTTCATTCTTTTCAAACATTTAGACAGAAGTATCATGTATAGTAGCACTTAAGCAATTATTTGTGATGTGGCTTTGACTGTTGATACAGTTCATTAAAATGGACTAGATTGCTTTTAATAGCTATTCTTTTTTACAGAAACAAGTTAAAAAAAATCCCAAGGAATTCCTTGGTATTTGTGTTTTTCCTATAAATGTTTGCCTGTGATTTTTAGGACAAAGTAAAAGAATATCATTGATTTGTAATACTTGTTTTTACATGTTTTTGTGGTTTAAAGATAATAGGGCCAGATAATGTAATTGAATTTTAATTTCCTGTAATGAGTACTTTGTTTCCAAATATACTATATTTTTTCTAGCTGAAATGTAATCTAGTAAACTATTGATTTTTACAATGATGCTAATTTGGCTGCTAATTGTTTTTATAAGAATACTTATGATTTGAACAAAAATAGCCACATTGTCAGAGAAATGTGTTGTCATTTTTATTGAAACCAGAAGAGCTAGAATAACTTTTGATTATTTTTGGACCTTAAAAATTTTCAGGTTTTTCTCATTAGCAAATTTTCTTAATTTCTTGTAGGAATGAATACTTGTGTATTAAAGTATATTTAGAAATTTGAGACTTTTCCCATTCTTGTGAATATAAATAGGCAATTTAGGGTACCTTGTAAAGCACTGTAAATAGATACTATTTTAATTGCTGGTAAAGACTGGCTTATAGCCGTTTATTGTTTTAAACAATGGTAAGGCTACAACTAGGAGTGCTAATCATGTATCAGCGCTGCTGGTCGACAGTTGTTCTGTGTAACTGTGTGAAGTACAATATTATCGAAGCTTAATTCAGTGCAGTCATTTATTTTTCTTTGTTTCTTCCTTCATTCAGTTGTGTCAGGTGTTTTATTTTTGTCTGGCACATGTCTTTTATGTGTTATGTGCTTTTATGTGTTTCTGCTTTTATGTGTTACTGTGTTACTGTCACTTTTCATTTTAATATTACATCAATCATTTTCTCTGCTCTCATGAACTTTTCCTGAGGGCATTTATGGACATAACTAATGTTGCATATTTCTCTGGATATTTTTTTAAAATGTAAGTTGTTTTTTAAAAATAGGGCTAAATGAAAAGTTTATTTAAAAAGTTGGTGTGTTCTCCCAAAGCAGTCTTGTGTACATATTTACAATTCTCTGAGGTGGCATGTTCTTCCAAGAAATAATATGATAAAGTCATTAATGTGGTGAAGTGGCATATTTGTGGGTGTGTTCCTTATGTTAGGTTTACTTGAAGCAGGGAATATTTATCTGTATAGGTGAAGTTAGATGTTTTGCCTTGGAATTTTAAAAAATCCATACAGTAATGTATTGAATTATGATACTTAATTTTAAATGGATAAAACTAGTTTTCTCAGGCTTGTGAGAAAACAAACTGTTGCATCACATAAGGTATAATAGTTGTCAGCAAAGTGGAGATGAGATTTGGATGTGGGTTTTACCTTTTGGACTAATAAAGCACTGACATTGAACACTGTTGCTAACCGACCTTCGGTGATGACACGATGAAATTGTCTGTACTTTACACGCAGTGCCACCCTCTTGGCGTTCCTGGTCGAACTGCTGAAAAGCTCCGTGGCCATGCAAGAGCAGATGCTGGGCGGGAAAGGCTTCTTAGTCATTGGCTACTTGCTTGAAAAGGTGAGTGATCTGCAGAGACAGTTTCATTGTGTGACCTTCAAAGAGGACAACTGACAGGCATGCATTGTATTTTTTCTCTAGTTTCCCTTTCCATGGACTGTGCAGAGGCTGTATTTTGGGCTAATTCACAAACATTTTTATATGATGCACCTAGCTGTAAGTGTAGACATTGAACTAAATTGGGTGTTAGAAATTTAAATTAAGAAATTCTGAGTGAACATTGAAACTAAAAATTATTTTATTTGCTTTCCTTCGGGGTTATGTTTCTTATTTATTGTTTTTTAATCATAGAAAACTGTTTTCATATATCCAGAGTATTACGAATCGCTAAGAAGACTGGTGTAAAATCACATGTGATGTGATTAAGACACTGGAATGCCTTCGCCGTGTCCCCGCGCGTAACATGCTCGCCCTCGGCACGCCCCTGCGGTGCGCTGTCGCCTGTGTGCTGAGGGCCGATCGGCATAATTCTGAATGAGCCTTTTTTACACTTAAAACTTAGCTTATAATTAGAAATATTGTGAAAAGACTTCAGATCAAATAAATAGACTTACTCAGCTCCTCCTTTCTCAGGATTAGTGTCCTTAATGTCATGCTGGCAATTTTAATAACTCTCTTTGCATTGTGGTATTAATTTGCAGTTTTTAGATTTTGAATAAGATCGGGCATATTTTTATGCATATTACCGGGCACCTGTCATTTCTCGTCTGTGCAGCACTTGTGTCCTTTGTCAGTTTCCCCGTTCCCTCCCGGACCCCCCACCCCTAGGCCCTCCGCGCTCTGCTTTTTGTCTTTGTGCTCTCGTGTGCTCTAGGTGTTTCATGTGAGCGGGATCGATATCATAGTCGTCCTTTTGCATCTGGCGTATTTCACTAAGCATCGTGGTCGCAAGAGTCATTCATGTCGTAGCATGTATGAGAGCTTCATGCCTTTTCCATGACTGAGTAATAGTCCATTGTACGTGTTCACTGCTTTTGTTTTCCTGTTCATCTTCCAGTGGACGTCAGTGCCATTGCCTTCTTTGGCTCTATGAATAATGCCGCTCTAAGTGGCCACGTGCCAGGTCGTGTGTAGACATACGTTTTTATTTCTCTTGGATAGACACCTATGAATTGACTTGCTGGGTCCTATTGTACCTTCATGTTTAAACATTTAAGAAACTGCCAGACTGTTTTCCAGAGTAGCTCTGCCATGTTATGCTCACGTCTTTGCTAACACTTGCTGATATCTGTCTTTTTCATCCTAACCATCCTAGTGGGTGTGAAACAGCATATTACATTTTATTTGCATTCATATGATGTCTACTGATTTAAGCATCTTTTCATGTGCATGTTGCCTGTTTGTATATATTTTTTGAAAAATTTCTATGTAGAACTTTTGCCAATTTTAAATAATTGGAGTTATTTTCTTTTTATTATTGAGTTGTAGGAGTTTTGTATTCTACGTACTAATTCTTTATTAGATATATGATTTGCAAAGGGAGTCTTTCATTAGGTGGGTAGCATTGTGTTATCATCCGCATTTCCCTATCGACACATTAAGTTGAGCGTTTTCATATGTTTATTGTCCTTTCGGTTATCCTCTCTCATGGAGCCTGCCGCGTCTCCCCTTTCACATTTGGGCGGCCTGTCATTTTCTCATCGGCCTGTGGGGCTTCTGTGCACAGCCTTGGTGTGACTCCTTTGCTGGGAGCGTAGCAAGTGTCTCTCACCGTGGTGAGGCCTGCCTTTTCGTTCTCCAAGTGGTGTTTTCTAATGAACAGAAATCCTTAATTTTAACATAGGTCAAGTTTTCATTTTCTTTGTATGATTAGCCCATTTTGGATTTTTACATATGCCAAAACCATGAGACTCAAAATTGTGTTTTACTTTTCACATTGAGATTTATATTTCACCTCCATTTGAATTTTGTGTATGGCATGAGGAATAAACGTCAAAATTTATTTATTTATTTTTTTTCTCTATGTAACTGGGTTACCATGTATGCATGGAACCATTTCCCGAGTCTTATCTGTTGTGTTAACTTTTCCCCATCTCTGAGGCGATACAAGACCGCTTTGAAATGCTGGAGTGCGCCACCTGGCGTTACCGCTCTTCAGATTGGCCTCGGCTACTCTTGAGTCTCTGCATGATGCACAAATCAGCTTTTTGATTTTCACCAAAAAAAAATCCTAAGATTTTTATTGTATTATAGTGACATTTTATATTGAATCTTTCAGTTCATACACTTAGTAAATCATTCTATTTATTTAGGTCTCTTTGGAAGTTTTCTGTGTAGAAAACCCTCTTTTTTGCTGTTTTTTCCCCCTAGATATTTGAGGTATAATAAATTTATTTTTTATTTGTCACTAGTACATAGAAATATAATTGATATTTATATTATCTTTTATATACTGATTTTGCTATTCCTCTCTTAAATCTAGTAATTTGTAGATTTTTCAAAATATTTTCTGTTAAAAATCATGTATCTGAGAATGACAATTTTTTTCTTCCTAATGCTTGTTCTGTTTATGTTTTTTCCCTCTCGACCTACCACGCCCTCTAAGACGATCAGTGTCTTTCTTAGTGTTGAGTAGAAGTTACAATGGTGGGCATCCCTGTCTTGTTTCAGGCTTCATGGGCAAAGCTTTCCATAATTATCCACTAAGTAAGATAGATTACATTATGTAGACTTTTAAATCAAATTAAGAAACTGTTTCAAGTTTGCTGGGTTTTCTTTATTATAGTCAGGTGTTGAATTTTATCAAATGCTTTTCCTGCATTATTTGAGCTATGGTAGTTATGATGATTCTGCATTTTTTATTAGTTCAGTGAATCACAGCGATTTTTAAATGTGAAGCCATCCGTACGTCCCTGGAACCCGGTCCCTGCCCACTGCAGCCAGGCGTCTGCGTCTCCAGGAGGTGTCTGGGCATCCCCAGGGGCCTTCCCACTCCTTCCTGCACCCATGGCCCTCAGGCTTCATCTCCTTTGACCTTTTCACAACATTTCAGTTTAGCATTCTTTCCTTGAAATGCTTTCTTCAATTGTATTTTGTTTCTCCTCTTCCTACCTGCTTGGACTCCTTTCCTTCTATTTCCTTCCCTTCTGTCCTGGTGCTGAATCCTGGATGCCTTTTTACTTTCTTGTTTACAGTTTAATTGCATTCCCTATTACCTTAGTTTTCATTATTCTGTAGAGATCAGATATTCTCAAATGTACATCTCTAACCACAGACGTTCCTTTGACTTTTAGACCCTCATATTCAGCTCCAATTAGGTGTCTAATAAACTTCCTAAATCCTAACTTGTCCAAATTGTTACTTTTTGTTTTTCTCTCTAATCTTTTATTCTGCAGTCTCCTTTTAGTTATAATAGCATCGTCACCATTGAACAAGTACTTCAGGCCCAAAATGTTAATCCTGTTGGACTCTCCTTTTTCACCAGTAAATTCGCACTCCCAGCACGCTTTAGCACTTGCTGGCAGAGCGGGTTCGGAACCAGCGGCCGCTCCGTGCTTGCTGCTGCACTGCCTTCCAGGTGCACTGACGGCACCTTGGGTCAGGGTGTCCTCTGCCACCACGGGGTGCCCTTCGTCCCTTTTTCTCATGCGCTCTGCCGAGTGCCCCTGCACTGTGCGGTGTCTTGCCACCTCGTCCTTTTTACAGTAAACTCGTGACTCTCTTATTTCTGATAGCATCTCTTTAACATTCTCTGCCCCACCTTCTCTTTTGCAGCCACACTGGTTCATGAAAAGGCCTTTTGGTCTTTCTTGTAAAAACTAAAACGGTAACCATCTGCCCTTCTCAGGACGTCTGCGTTCTCTTCCCGTTGCTTCAGTCATTCTTCGCCTGGCGAAGCCGGACTCTTAGCCGCCCGCTCAGGGACGCTTCCCCGCTCACTGTCGGCACAACGTGCCCCGTCCTCCGCTGTCACTAGCCGCCTGCCTGGCTCGGGTTGCCCCGCACAGCTCTCGCATTTTAGAAATCGCGTATTTCCTGCCTCCTGTCACTACAGCGTAGGCTTCAGATACGTGAGGGCAGGGACGGCATCTTTTGTCTCGCCTTACCACTGCGCGCTCAGTGCCTAGGAGAGCGCCCGACTCCGTGGCTGCCTGTCGACTTCAGTAAATGCAGTGCATGTGCTTGTTCGATTGCCTGTAAAGAATGTGCTTTTTGGCCTCCTCGTACGGATACTTGGACTGTGCTTTTTCTAACAGCCCGCCGCCAGGTGAGTGTATAGACAATAAAGGTTCCATTTCTATTGTTTCGTCAACGAGTAACAAGCTAGCCGCTGTTGCAGCTTCTCCTCGTTCGAGACGCTGTCAGTTACCAAGGAAGGTGGTCTATGACAGGCTCTCTTAAGTCATCGCATTTAGACTGTTTTACGAAAATCTCATAAGGTATTTTGTTTCATTTTATTTTGCCAAAACATGAACGTTCTGGAAACTATTATTAGTGAATAAAAATAGAATGTATAAGGTAAGCTATGTGAAATTATAACTAGTGAAGGAGCGGCTGAAGGTTTAAATAACCCTTGATTTCTTATCTAAATCTATTCCTCTATCCATGAATATTTTACAATTTAAAAGTATTCTTTTTTTTTTCATTAAAGTTCCTTTAAAATGAGTGCCCAGTCTTTTCAGTTTTGATTTTACTCAAATACTTATTTGTTTTGTTCCCCTCCCCCTTCTTTCATAACTCAGCTATTTGGACCATTTTCTTTGTCTTCTTAAAAAAAACCCTCATGCAAAGTTACGCTCTGAGGCTTGTTTTGAATTTTGTAGGACTGTTGCCTACCTACTAGCCATTGGTGGTTCGTCAGACACGTGAGCCCACTAACAGAGTCATTGCTGGCGTGACCATACTCCCAGCTAGTGAGATGCCACCTTCACAGTGACAGCTTCCTTTAACAGCCCTGCTGCAAATGACCTATCCATTCCCTGCTTTTTACGTGCACTTATAAACATTTAACATGGTACATTTTACCTTATTTTATTTGTTGTATACCACTGCCTTCTTTTCCCTTAGAGTATAAGTTCTGTGAGGGCAGGTTTTTGGGTTTTTTTTAAATTTTGTCCACTGTTTTTTCCATAGTGTTGAGAACAGTGCCTAGCAAATAGTCAGTAGTCTACACGTTTGTGTGCCGAATGGCTAAATGTGAAGTGCCGCGTCCTGCCTTCACAGGCAGGGAGGTGGATGTGGAGCTTTGCGAGTTGCGGGAGCGTGATAGAGAAAGCCGGTGAAGCAACTGGGAGGTGACACGGGGCCAAAGAAATATTTTATTTGGCTCAGCGGAAAGGTTTTTTTAGTTTTGAATTTTACTTCCTTTGGGTACTTTGAGCAGCCTTCCCTACTTCTTACTGCCTCTGGCCCTGAGTCATGCATTGGCACTGACTCCTTGCATTTGGGTAATCATTTGGGCCTGCGACTCCTTGTGCAGAAGTGTGGCAATGGATGGCACGTTTAGGTCAAGTCTGAGTTGGCCTTGTTATGAGCACGGTGAGTGGCGGTGCTCTTACACCTCAACAGTCACAGGCTGATGGCCGGACGTCAGTCGGTGGGTGACGGAGATCAGGGGTCGTGTGGCCCATGCTGTAGGGCGGAGAGGGGTAGGCGGTCTCCCATGGGGGTAGGGAGGGCCTGGCAAGACTAGACAGGAGCACTAGATGATGAAGAAGAGGAGATTTGTGTAGAAGGTAGATTTTTTGACATTTGAGTTCAGATTATTAGTTTGTATGAACACCTTTTCCTGTATAATATTTTCCACTGAAATTATACTCTAGGGATATGTTGACCAATTAAAATAGAAACTTCACATGCTGTTTAAAATTTTCCTGTAAAAAGTAACTGGCGAAACTAATTTTAATAATATATTTTTTAAGCTAGTATATACAGATGATTATCACTTCAACTCCTACTCAATAAGAAAAAGAATAATAGGCATCTTGCATTATCTTTTTCATTTTGAACCTTCAAAATCAGGGTGCACTTACTCGCAGCTCCTGTCACTCGGGACTAGGCGCACTCCAAGGGCTCGGCGGCCACGAAGGGCTTGTGGCTGCTCTGCTGGACAGGGGGCTTCCAGCCTTGGCTTGAATTTTGGGAGCTCTGTCATTTCTCTGAACACCATTGGTAGCAGGCTTGGTAGGAGGGGACCGGCCCCGTCACCCGCAGGAGGCCCGGCTGTCTCTCCAGCGCCGGACGCTGAGGAGAGTCAGGGCCGAGAACGCCGAGGGAGGGCAGGGTTCCCGAGAGAACTAGACCTGCTTTTCCAGACGCTGTGGACAGGCCGGCAGGGTTTATGCAGAGCAGGGTGCGCTGCGTCTGTCAGTGTGCACCGCATTCGTGACTTTTTGAAGAAAGGGTTCAGTGGGGTGGGAGGGTCAGTTCATTTCCCCTTTGGTTTGGAGCTAGCGAAAGCACTTCTTCCGGTTGTCTTTTTGCATATGTGTGTATTATCTTGATATTAATTTTAGTTCATTTTAATTTTGTTTGTCTAACATCTTCATTGATTTGTACCACAATGGCATAAAACCATTTATTCCTTGTAACATTGGTTTTTTTAGCTTAAAAGTGGCATTTGATAAACTGAGACATTTATCTGCAGTTGTCCTGGAAACAGCTTCAGATAAACTGTCATTCAGAGAATTATCTTAAAATTCTAAGTTTCTAAATCTAATTAAATTTTGAATAGCAAAGGAATACACATTTTTTAAATTTTATATTTAAAGTATTAGGGGCCGCATATAAAAACTTAATTGCTACGCACGTTAAGGCAGTAGTTCTTCCTCTGGTCTTCTGCCCAGTTTGAGCAGGAATGCCTCCCTTCTCCCGCAGTCCTCCCGCATCCACATAACCCGAGCCGTCCTGGAGCAGTTTCTGTCCTTTGCCAAGTACCTGGACGGCCTGGCCCACGGCGCCCCTTTGCTGAAGCAGCTCTGTGATCACATTTTATTCAACCCAGCCATCTGGATACACACCCCTGCAAAGGTGGGCCCTCACTTCCACTTGTTTTATTTTAGTAGGATGTTATAAGTAATAGTTATTGGAGCTGACTGATCCACTAGAAAACATTTGGAATTTTCAGCTGTTTTAAGAGTCAATATGAAGCTGTTGTATTAAGCAGGATCAGAAATCAAAATATTAAATGTGGAAACATTAAGATAAATGAAACTGTAGTTAAAATTAAGCTTGATGTAATAACTGCATTCTGAAGTCATTAGATGTGATTCATTCTTTTCCAAGAAAGAGAATTGGCACGCTAGTCACTGAAAGACCGCGGGCGGAGAAAATGGCCAGTGCTCCACTGTGTTAGGGTCACTGTGATCAGGTGACTGGGAAATTGCTTGTACTGTAAATATAGAATTTGTATCATGACAGGTAAATATTATTTGTTCTAAAATTATAAACTTTTTCTAGCTATCAGCATAGCACTTTCAGTATTTTGCCTACCTGAATTTAGTCCTGTTATAGTCTAGTGGGAATTAATGATGAGGGACATTTTTCATGAATTTGACCTGCCTTCTGCAATTTTCAAACCTTTCACATAACTTTATTTCAGTAATGTTAAAGCTCTGACTTCTTTTATAGCTTGTCTCGTTCATTACAGTGCTAATCTCAAACCTGAAGTTTGTTCACTATTTCAACAAGGTGTTTGACCAGTCATTTCTCTACTTACGTGGTTAGATTCTGATATTGTGACAGTGGATTAAGAAATTTTGAAGTCACGTGAATTTTTAAGATAGACGACAGCATTTTGAATTTTTTGCCAATGTGGTGTAGCTGTCTGATGTTAGTTCTGTTGAGGTCGCTGAAATGTGCCGGGGCTAATTCAGCCCAGCTGGCTTTTTAAACGATTAGATCTTCCTTCCAATGAAATTACTGAATTATTTAAAATTATTTCATGGTTATTAGCTATTACAATACCTTTATTGAAATGAATGTTATTAGAATCTGTTCATCCCAGATTATGTTTTAATATAAATAATATTTAATAATAGTTATTTTTAACATCATAATATATAGTACTTTCTTGGCCTTCACTAATTTCCGTTTAAGGTAGAATAGAAAGTGTAAGGCATATAAACACTTGAAACATTTTAAATTTGTTTTAACGCTGTTAATACTGTTTCAGGTCCAGCTTTCTCTGTATACTTACTTGTCTGCCGAGTTCATTGGCACTGCCACCATCTATACCACCATCCGCAGGGTGGGTACCGTGCTGCAGCTCATGCACACGCTGAAGTACTACTACTGGGTCATCAACCCCGCCGACAGCAGCGGCATCGCCCCGAAAGGACTGGGTGAGTGCGCCGCTGGCCACCACGCCGCACTTGCCCTTCCAGTGCCGAGTCCTGTGCCCGCGGACAGGCGTGCGTGGGAGTGAGCACATCTCCAGACCGTTGCCTTTCTCGTAGAGTGAACTAGCATATTGAGAATTCTTTGTGGTAAAGAAGTTTATAGCTTTGCAGTATTAAATTATTTTTGGAATAAAGATGGGTAAATTAAATAATATTCTGCCTTTTTGGCCTATATGCTTGCTGTGATTCAGGAAGATATATTTATATATTAAAAAACAGATCAGTGATATAGGTCATGACCCGAGAGTCCTAATACAGCTGTTTCAGCATTTTGAAATTGTTGCCTTTTTTTTCATTTGTTTTCCATACTTCACCCTTTCTTCCATGTATAGTAGAAGCTAATTCTTCTTGGCATTGTGTGGTTTAAAATATCTTGCCAGTTTTCCTAAATATATAAAAATACATGCTCATCATAGAAAATAAAATAGAAAAAAAAATTATAACCCAAACCTCAGGAATTACCTGTTACAAGTTTGGTGTGTGTTCTTCCACTATTTCTCATTGCGTAAACATGTGAAATATTTAAACTCTTACAGAATTGAGATTTTCTTGATTTTCACATGTTTTTTCCTTGACTCTCCATAGTATTCTAAGAGGATGTTCCATTTACATATTTCTAAAGTTTTGAGTCTATGAATAATCAAATCTATAAATAATTCAGTGATGGATTTCATTGTATGTAATCATTGACCTCCATCTTTGACTTGTTTAGAGTTACTGAGAAAGGGGCTCGTGATAAACATTGTCAGCTTTTGTCAGAAGTATTTCACCGGTTTTCCACATCACTGAGAGCATGTTGGAGTGTCCTCCTCGGCGCAGCCACAGCAGGACTGCGGGTTACTGTTTCATGAGCACCTTTTCGATAGGGGAAATGGCATTTCACTGTTTTAGTATTCATTTGCTTACTTAACTGTCTTTTATTAATGGGACTTTAAATTTGTGTTATTTGCACTCAGATATACTATTCTGTCATTTATGGCTTTTTCTGTTGCTTTTAAACTTAATGCCTAAAATTTACTGAATGCTCATTATGAGTTGGAATCTATGCTGAGCATTCTGTTGTACATGTTAATTTTGTTTAATCATTTATATGTAATATAATTATATATACATAGACATACTTATGCATACACATAGGATTATTTCTAAATATAACAGTTTTGGTAATAGCATTCCCATTTTTAAGATGACTGAACTAAAATTTGAATCATGTTTATGTGACTCAGAGACCCTGCTCTTAAATACTATGTCTGATAGGTTTTTTTTTTTAATTCTAGGCAAATCATATATTTACACATACTTTTACTTCCAAAAATTAATTTCTAATTTATAGAAAATGTGTAAGAACTGTACAGGGAATTTTCATATACTCTACCATATTTCCCAGTATTTTATATTTTATCACATAGACTTCATCATTCTCTACTTACGTAAATACAAATATACAGACACCTATGCACATTTTTTCTGAGTCATTTGAGAATAAATTGTATGTATGATGCCCTATTACCTGTAAATACCCTGCCATTTATTTCTTGAAACATAAGGGCACTTTCTTAGATACAACCATAAAATCAGGTAATTGACTTTAATATCATACTATCATCTAACCCAAGACCTCATTGAAATTTCAACCGTTGTCCCAATAATATGCTTTCTAGTGGGGGAAAAATCATTTCCTCCCGATTCCCAGGTGAGGATCTTTTCTTGCTGCTAGCTGCCTTGTCATTTCAGTATCCTTTGATGAGGAATAGTTATTCTAGTATTTCCTTGACATTTTTGAAGAATACAGGCAAATTGCTTTTAAGAATGTCCTTTAATAGGGACCTCTTCGATATCTGCTTCTGAAGATTCAGGTCTTTCATTTTTGGAAAGAATCCAACAGAAGTCATATCGTCCTTTCTCATTGTACCATGGCAGGAGACACATGATGTTGACTTCTCTTATTACTGCTGATCAAGTTAGGATCACTTGACTAAGGCGGTGTCTACCAGAGTTCTTTTTTCTTTTAAAATTTTTATTGAACTTATGGGGTGACATT
>PVJD01001559.1:0-43802 GCA_004026545.1 Mormoops blainvillei | reverse complement strand
AAGTAATACCGGGCGCCGGAGAGGGGGGAAGGGGGCCCGGCCCTAGGGCCGGAGTGGGGTGCAGGGCAGCCGGCGGCTGGGGGCCGGGGCCCTGGCTCCTCTCTCGGGCGTAGGCGGCAGCTTGTCTGGGTGTCGATTTGCTCTGAGATGTACTGGTCTGCTGGTCAGCTTTTGGTGAGTAAATACGAGAAGTTAGAAATTGTACATAAGGGGATTGTAGTTTTAAAACATACAGAAGCTATATAAATCCTGGTTGCATGAAGAAGTTTTATGTTTAAGGACTTTCATGGTTCAAGCTACATACCTTCAAGGTATAATTTAATTAATGTGTATTACATATGTTACATATATCATTGCATATTCTCATTTTTTGGTAATTAAATATTCACTATTACTTTGAAATTTAGGTGTTATGATGAAACTGGTCTATATATATATTTTTTAATTGTTCTTGTTGTTTTCATTTGACTTATAAGCACTGATTGAGTGGCCACTATAATGTATTTGGTGAATAGCTGACATGGAAGAAAAAAGCTGCAAAACCAGTAGTTACAGTAAAGTGCCACTTTTTCTGTGCTGTGTTGTATAATGCGCGGGGTCAAAATAGAGGCAGTGCTTGAGGGTAGAAGAAGGTATTGCGAAAACTTGGATTTAAGGGGGAAAAAGGAACCAACATATTAAGTTAATAACATTTGGAAAAAGTATCCATGTAACCACTTGATGATTATGCACTTATCAATGTATAGTAATATAATTTTTAAATAGTAATTTTTCCTTCCATTCTGACATTTGGTAAATAATTTGAACTTGCCAAAAGCCTGTAAATAATGTTTAGATTCTCTGGTACAATTAAAATTATATAGTATTAATACTAATAAATATTATAATGATAATAAATATAATTGCTAATTCTATAGTATCCTAACATTATTTGCATTAAGCTTATTAAATATTATTATATATATATTTTTTCTGTTTCTTTTTCCCTCCTTGTTTTTTGTTTTATTCCAGATGGTCCCCGGCCATCACAAAAAGAAATTATATCACTGCGGGCATTTATGCTACTGTTTCTGAAACAGCTCATATTAAAGGTAAAATAATTTTATGTATTTCAGAATTGTAACATATTAGGTGAAAGGAATTTTTGGCACCTTTTAAAATCATTATTTTTAAAGTTAGCACAAACTATGTCTCATTCATGAATTGCTTTTAAAATTCTGTAAACGTTAGTATTAACTTTTATGGAATTTCACTTTTGTTAAATACTCTCTGAGATCCTCTGTACTAAGGGATGTAGCAGAAATGGCCAGGAACATGAATGAGACACAAGCATAAAGATTTTATTCCAGAAAATGACCTTTGTCCCTTTTTAAGAAGGCTTGCATTATGTATTTTATCACAGTAGGATCTTGAGATTAAGATTAAAAAATGGAAAATAAAATACACAATTAATATTGTAAAGTTTGGCAGTAATTTGGATTATTTTAAGAGTACATGAATAAAATAATGATTTATCAATACAGTTAGATAATCAAAATATACTAACTTTTTACAGGGAAGGTCAATCAAATATCAGCAACTTGAAAGAATAGATACTAATTTCTAGATATTATTTAACCTGAAATAATATAGTTGTTTGATTATGAAGCATCTAACTATTTTAATTAAAACATTGTTACTCTCGTTTTTATTTTCTTTTAAAATAATAATTTTGCTGCCTACCTTTAATTAAAGTTTTGATTTTAGATTTAAATTAATATTTTTTTTAAACATTAGGATCGAGGGGTCAAAGAAGATGAACTTCAGAGTATATTAAATTACCTACTTACAATGCATGAGGTAGGACATGGTCTGGGTCTTTTAAAAATTATTTTATTCAAAGCATTAGCATAAACTTTTAATAGAAGAAATATCGGTGCTTCTTACTATGCAGGATGAAAACATTCATGACGTGTTGCAGTTACTAGTGGCTTTGATGTCAGAACACCCGGCCTCAATGATACCAGCGTTTGATCAGAGAAATGGAATAAGGTATGAGAATAACACTGGTACTCGTAATAGACCTGAATTGAGTACGGCTGTGCTTCCTAGAATAGCCCCCGTTCCATGAACTTTGGAATAAATACAGCAAAACCTTACACATAAGAAGGGAATACATGGAGAAAGCCTCTGTGAAGCCTCCAGTACTCAGCTGAGGAAGTGCAAAGAAAATGGGTCTCAGGCCTCAAGAAGAGTAATTAAATTGTTACATCAGTAATGACATTTCAGGGAGTGGGAAGAGCCGATTCTGTTTCACAGGAAGACGAGAGGGTGGTAGAGTTCAGTGAAAGAGAGCACAAGAAAATGATGGACTTTTGGGCTCGGGAGCTTGATAATGACTAGGGTTGGAAGGTCCGTAGACTGGTAAGTTTAGCTTTGGTTCTGCTGATAATAAAAATTAAAGAATTGCTCAGATTCCCATTTTGGGAGATACGTGGGCGGCTGTGTGGAAAAGGAGGTAGAGAGGGATGACACGGCTGCGAGGGACGACGGGTTAGGGTGGTGGCTGTGACGTGGGTGAGAATGAGCCAGAGGACAGGGTCAAAAGAAGGTGAAGACGCCCTGTAGTAGGAAGACGGTGAAGTAATTATGCAGACAAGGGACGTGTAGTTCCTTGATTCGTGTTCTTGTGAGGTTAACCCCCTAGCCTGGCCTTAGGGTGCTCCCTTTTTAGTTTTCTGGAGTCTGAGTTACTGGAATGAAGAAGAAATGTAGGTTACTCCATGTGCGACTCCATGGAAAAATAAATCAGTATCAATAATTAGTATGAGCCTGAGGAAACGAATTATGATGCACCTGTCTTTTTATAAGTAAATAATCAGTAACTGATTTGGCTATAAGTTTCCTGTTAATACTGTGTTGCAATTTTTCCATCTTGTTTTGTAAGAAACCCTTGCCTATTTATGGAGAAAATCCTGGGTGTTTCCATGTGTCAAATGTTAATCGTAATTTCTGTTGGTTCTTTTTTCCCCTTCAATTCAAAATTCCCCCTAGAAAATGGGAATTCGGTGGAGTAACTGATTCTGTATCTGAGGGTAGTCACATTTTTAGAGTTGGCACCTTTCCTTTGGATCTCAAGATTATTTTTTCTGTTGGATGTTTTTTCTTATGATTTCCTGAACCTTTCTTATTTGACATGTGTAACTCTCCTATTCTCATACTTGTCTTTTTAAATTACTGATCTTGGTCCTTAAAAGTTCTGAAAGTAGATTTCATTGTAAATATATTTAGGAACTTGGGAAAAAATTTCCATGAGAAATAGTGACTGTGTAAGTTTATCTTTTCCCATTGTCTGTTCTTCAGTAGAGTAATGCAAAAAAAAAAAAAGGAATATCAATAATATATTAATTTTTTGGATAATAAAAGCTACTGTGAAACATAAAATCAGTGCCACTAACTTTTAAGTTTTATTCCCCCTTGTTAATGGTAGCGAGATGATGGGAAGATTGTACTGCATCTTCTATTACCAGCTTCTTTGTTTAGCCCGCATGACTTCACCTTCCAAATGTAGGAGGGCATTTGTCCACTGGTCGGGCAAAGGTGGCACAGCCACCTTCCCGAGGAGGTGTCTGCAGACCGACACACGGAGCAGGCACCCACAGTGAGCAGGGCGGCTGGCTCCCAGGAAGACCGGGCCTGGGCAGAAGGCGGGGCCTGGCAGTTTTGCGGGGGCTGTTCTCTGAGAACAAACTCTTGTGATAGGACCTTTTTTTATAACTGGGATGCTAATGACTGACAAGACAAAGGGCCCAAGTATGCAGGAGCGTGAGGTGCCATCCATCCTGGCAGTGCTGTCACCAGTTTGATAACCTCTAGGTTGCCATCTGGGCCAGGACTGACAAAGGCATTTGCGGCCACACTTTAAGGAACACAGATGATCATTAGCTGGAAGCCTCTGATGTGCTTACTGAGAACAGTGAGGCTGGTCAAAGCTCAACACGTGAAAGGATACAAAGGTGGGGGTGGTTTTTAAAAAAGGCATTTAAAATAATAAAGCATTATCCTACTTCTATAGTCAGAGTCACCACTTCCACCCCAAAGGGCCTTCTCAAATTCTAGAATTACTTTTAAAAGAATGTCGTCATTATTACCCCCTCTGCCTTTTGAAAAAACATTTTTTATGTTTTGATTAAAATATGGGATAAAATCTCTTGTGTAGTATTCAAAGTGACTGTAGAGGCTGCGTAAGGTTATGTGTCACTAGAGCCTTTTTGCTGGAAGTAGCAGAACACTTCTCACGCTAATTTAATGAAAGAGAGTAATGGGTGTGTCACAGAGATCTCATTAGGGCGGGAACCAGGAGGTGGCAAACAGTGGGGAGGTAAGTCCACATCCTCCGCCGCTTCTGCGTGTGGACCAGGCTGGGAACAAAGCAAGACCGTCCTGTAGTCCCCGTTCCACATTATCTCCCACTTCAAGAGCCCACACAGACGAGATTTGTTCTTCCGATCTGGTTCCAAGTCCTGAGAAAAGAGAGAGAACTGGGGAGGCCCCTGGTCCAGAGATTGAGTGCAAATGCCAGAGGCAGTTCTAACAGCAAAGGAAACGTGGCTTCACTAAGCACAGGTCTTAAAATAGAACGTTCATGCTTATGAACAGCCAGTCATACTGCCCCTTTTGTTGTGTATTTGAAGGCCAAGTTTAAAGAAAAATTAATAAAATGTTCTAATTTTTTATTTTTTCAATGCATTTGAAATTCTGAAAGGTATTTTGTATTTTATGTATGTCATAATTTAATTGTAAATTAAATTGTAAATATAAGTGCTTATATTTTTCATATTTGCGGGAGTTTAAAGGGTCATTGATTTTTGTATTTTTTAGGGTAATCTACAAATTACTGGCTTCCAAAAGTGAAAGTATTTGGGTTCAGGCCCTGAAGGTTCTGGGGTACTTTCTGAAACATTTAGGTCACAAGTAAGTTGATGTCTTTTTAAATAATGAATTATAGAAATATCTACTGAAATTGTATTTTTACTAGTTTTATATCTAATGTAACATGAAACTCGACTGGAATAATATTACAGTGGAAAATAATAGCTTCCTGAGGTAAATATTGCAAAAATATTTTATTAAAAATGCCCATTAATAGTAGATTTAGAACAAAATCACAATGTCAGTAATATAGTTTATGCCTATTTGCTTGCCAAAAAGAAAATATTGTTTATTTTAAGGATATAATAAAGTATTTCATCAAATAAAGTAAAGGACATATGGATATGATTTCAATGAAAACTGACGGGACCCAGGGAATGCCACGTGTGCGAGGTCTCCCTTCGCACTGTGTCTCTGCTTACGTGCTAAGCCAGTGTTTTCTTATTTGTTGTGCTCTTTGCCAAGGCTGGGGCTCATTGATTGCTTTCGTAACTTGAAAATTCTAGAATATCTTTTTTCCCTGAAGTCCAGGAGTCAGATACTTTAAAAAATGGCCTGTTGATGTAGTGAGTGTTTCTGGTAGTTTTGTCCAGTGCCTGTGGACTCTTTTTAAAGCCCATTCTCTATACACATGCGCTCAAGAAGTTAGTGCTGTTAGTTAAGTGTTGCTAGGTAGGGTTCCTCTCAGAGCCTTACTGTTGCCACTTCTCTTTGGTGTTCAGATACCAAGAGTTTACTGATAACACTGATGAAAACTGCATAAAATCCAGATAAAATATATCTGACATGCTAAGTAGTCTAGAAGAATAGGTGGTATTCTCATTTTCTTTCCCAGTCACTGGTCAGGTAAGGGAGAATAGAGATATTAAAGGCATGGAAACTGAATCACCGTAGCCAGGATTGTAGAAAGTTACCCATTTATGACTGAGAGTGAGAAACATGTCCACTTTTACTACTGAGAGATAAGGGTGGCTTATTTAAAGAAACTGATTAGAAGATAGTAATAAAGAATTCTAACCTAGATGTAATGACTTAAAACTTGTCAAAGCACATTTAAAAATACACAAATGTGTAAAGTATTCCTATGGAGTAACATAATTGTGTTTAAAAATTTCATAAGAAATGGAAAATAAATTATTTGCTTCTGAGGAAAGACACTACTAAACGGAATTTCTAGAAGTGGGAGAAACGGTAGGATAACACGGGAGTGTGGAATCATAAGCTAATAGAACTTTGGGGAAAAGAAAGTGAAGGGAAGAAACTTCCACACGAACGAAAAGGAAACCAGAGCAGCTGGAAGAGGCCCCTCGCGAGGAGGGCGCGGTGGGGGGGACGCGGAGGGGGGGGGCGTGAAGGTGCGGTGCGGGGCACAGAGCGGGAGGCACAGAGCGGGGGGCACGGAGCCGGGGCGCACGGAGCCGGGGCGCGGTGCGAGCGCGCTTGCCCTGCCGTCTCTCCCGCCAGGAGGAAGGTCGAAGTCATGCACACGCACAGCCTCTTCACGCTCCTGGGGGAAAGGCTGATGCTGCACACGGGCACTGTGACCGTCACCACGTACAACACGCTGTATGAGGTAAGCGGCTAAAGATGCGCGACCACGGCCCCGCCCGCAGGCGGGGGCGCGGACCGAGTCGCTGCGACCTGTAAACCCCGCGCGTGATGGGCGCCCGTGGGAGAGCCCATCATGCGCGTCACGGCGCCAAGCAGGTAGACTTGGCAGGGTGTGTCCGACAGCATCGCTTCAGTTACGGACATGGGAGTCTGTCCTGATGATTCCCAAAACTGAAACATTTTCACGGAAACATCCCTGCTCCCCTCAGAGTTTTCTGGGACTGTGTTCTTCTCTCTCATGTGGCCAGAAGTGAGTTCGCGTTGATGGGCTCCTCTTTGAAATTGCACAAAGCTGCTTTTACACAAGTATCTTTTTGAGAGTTATTTCCAAAATGTGTGTTTTAAACTTTACTTGCTTTGTATTTACATCGTTACTCCACCTGCAAATGCCGGGTCATTCTGTTTTCGCCACGTGGGGACCCGGAGCGCGCCGGCCGCGGGGTCCGTCTCCGAAGGCCCAGCCGGTCACCGGTCGCCGGCCTCCGGCCTCCGGGCACAGGCGTCTCGCGGGGCGGCGTTCAACTCGAAACGGGGGCCTCGTCTTCAGTCCCTCCCTCAAAGCTACAGAACCCCGAGGGGCGCGGCCTGCTAAGCACCGTGTGACCGGAACGTTCTTTCCCCAGATGAAGCAGCGAAGAGCCAGTCCGTGCGGCCCGCGGCCACACGGCGCCGACCCCGAGGCCTGCGGCGGCCGAGCCGGGCCCCGCTCGGGGGTGGGCGTGGGGGCCGCAGCGCCCGTCCGCAGGCCGCAGCCGCTCCCCCGTGACCGCGCCTGGCCGCCCTGCCCGCTGTCGCCACTCCCGTGGGGCCTTACCGCGGTCTGTCGAGCTTTCTTCTGGGACAGGGGCAGGGTGTTATGCCTGTCCCCAGAAGTTTAAGTAGTTGCTTCTAGAAATGTATCTCCGCCTCGCCACTGTTTCCATTCCACAGCTGTAACAGACTGCGGGCACAGAGCTGGTGCTTAATACATACAGGCTGAGTTGAGTTTCTAAATATATTTTTATAGTTAAAGCCCTTACATTTGAATATGTTACTGTTTTCAGAGCACTTTCACACAGTCTTGTTTGATCGTCCAGCACCTTCAGTAGGTGGGTAGCACAGCCACTACCCTCATTGTCAAATGATCAAACAAGGACTGAAAAAACACAACAATATACAACTAGGGATTCTCGGAGATAAACTTCGTTTTCTGTGCAGTGAGGTTTCTTCTTTGGTGGATGAGAAGGTTTGACCACTCTCCCTCAGGGGAGAGCGTGGCCTGGCCCTTCCCAAGCCAGCCTGCCGTTGCTCTGACAGTGTGACAGGAGTATCGCGTCATGTCCACTGGGCTGCATGTTCACACCAAGTCTTTTTGGGGAAATTGGTATGAAAACTTTTTGTAAGCATATACCAACCACTGGTGGTTTTGTGGCATTTGGTTTTCAAAGCAACTTTTATCCCCGGGGCCAGTCCCACCTGACGAGCGGTGCCTGTCCCAGGGGCTCTGTTGAGAACAACCCGCAGTGCTGTCGGGCCTCAGCGGACGTGTGGGAGCAAGTGGGGCGGGGGGGACTTGCACCCTCTGTTTGTCATTCCAGGACTGGTAGGTTAGTTACTATGTCAAGTCAGTACCTTTTTGATATACATTCTAATATGATTAAGTAAATTTCCTGTCTTTTTCTTTTAAAAACAAAAGTCTGAGCAGAAAGGTAAGAAAAATGCCACTTTTTTGGATACCATGGTCTTTTTCGAACCGTGGGGACCATCCGTGTCTCTCTTTAATTTTCTTTCTTCTTCCCCAGCTTCTACCATATAGCCGTGGGCACCTAGGCACTCAGCCGGCCTTTATAGCTTCCCCAGGGTCTTCGTGCCCTAATGCGGGTTGGACCATTTGAAAAGGTTTATTCAGAAGTTAGCAAAACAGGCAATTAAATCACTAATATAAAATATCTTTATTAAGTATAGTCTCAGTGAATTTTTTTATATGTGCAAGAATTAGGTAAACAGGCTAAGGCTTAAAAGTATAGTAAATGGTCAGATATCCGCTGTTTATACTTTGTTACACATTTTTAAACTAAAATATTTACTGAGCACTGGCATTGTGTTGGGCACTGTGTTTGTTGCTGGGAATGTAACAGTGAAAAGGGTGGATAAAAATTCTGTACTCACCAAGAATGTTTTAGTGGAAAAATCACTAAATGTTTTATAATTGTTTTTTCTTTATTTGGGGAACTTTTGTTACTGTGTTTTTGTTGTTTGAAGGAAAGTTTTTAAAAAGACTCTTTAGTAAATGATAATGAGCCACACTGCTGATAAAGAATGTCCTCTGTGACACTTCATTTTGAGTTGAGACCCAGGCTTCAGACATTATTTTATTTACTTATTTTCTAAGTTTTTAAAATTAATTTGACATCGATTCAAATGTCGACAATTCACAGCATACATGTATTAAGGATGTGTACTGAAAAAGGCATTTCAAACAGAGTAATTTTTGCATTTCCTAATTAATCTCTCCTTCTGTAGATACTGGTCTTAGTTTTGTCTTCCTCTATAATAAAAAAAAATTTGTTTCTGAAGACTCCAGAGTTTAGAAGTATATGGAATTCACCAGAAGACCCTTTAGAAGAGAGATCTTTTGATTTAAACAGAATTGAAATACTTTTGAAATTCATTTTGTATATTTTTTTGCAATTATGTTTTAAATTATTTTGTAAAGGAAATTCAAAATCTTCATTTTTCAGATATTGACAGAGCAAGTATGTACTCAGGTTGTACACAAACCGCACCCGGAGCCAGATTCTACAGTGAAAATTCAGAACCCGAGTGAGTGAACAGCAGTTTCTATTGTAACACTATGGCACATGGCAACCTGTCAGACTAAAACCAAAACCTTTTCCAACCACCTAAATCATCACGGTGCTTGTGTAGTTCATAACACAGCTCGCCTACCATGCTGCTAAGCCTTTAGTTAAAAAATCAGTAAATATTTTTTGAGTGGAAGATATGATGCAGTTATAAATCTGTATTGTACCTTTTTAAAAAATTATTTTACAGTGATTCTTAAGGTGGTGGCAACTTTGTTAAAAAACTCTACACCAAGTGCAGAACTGATGGAAGTTCGTCGTTTGTTTTTATCTGATATGATAAAACTTTTCAGTAACAGCCGTGAAAACAGAAGGTGAGCAGTTTGAATACTATAACGGAACTTTATTACATTATCTCATTTTTCTTTTCTTGTTTTCAATCTGTTTCATAGAAAAAATTTCAGATCCCACATTGCTAAATACTTTTAATCATCAGAAGGCATTGTATGTTTCTTCGATACAGTCTGCATTTATTATACTTCTTTTTATTTTTACGTTTTTACTTATATGGGTATTATATTTTAATTGAATATGTTAATATATATCCACAAATCATTACTTAAAATGCGGTGATCCCTGTTTATCACCAGTAGTGCTTTTAATGGTGAATGTGTTGGATTTGCCCGTATCCGCCTACACTGCATTTGTCCGATAACTGACGGAGGCCATGCGTTTTAAGCGCGTACCTAGAACATGAGGTGGAGCCTGAAGCCACGGTGGCGGCCTGAGTCATTATCTTAAGTATTGACTGAGCGTCTGGTGTGTATAGAGCCCCTTGCTTCGTAGGTGGCCTTAGGGTCCAGTCTTAGTACGACTTTGTGGGAAAGATAACAATAAAACAGTGGCTACTTTATAACATATTTAGTTCATTGTGAGTGCTATATGTGATCACAGGGTAGAAAAATAATAAGTAAATGTGACTAGGAGAATTAGGAAAGCAATCTTAAATGATACTTTGGATTTTCCAGGCAGAAAAATGGGGGCAGCGTCATGGCGGGTATCGGTGTGTAGAAGGTGCAGAATACCTGCCCCTTGGTTTACCTGGGTCAGACCACGTTTTCACTCTTTATCTAAAGTTGAACGTAGTAAATTCTGATGTGATTTCGGTATTTTTAATGAACACATTTTTCCCGCTAGGTGCTTATTGCAGTGTTCAGTGTGGCAGGACTGGATGTTTTCCCTTGGCTACATCAACCCTAAAAATTCTGAAGAGCAGAAGATCACCGAGATGGTCTACAACACCTTCCGTATCCTGTTGTATCATGCCATCAAATACGAGTGGGGAGGCTGGCGAGTGTGGGTGGACACCCTCTCCATAGCCCATTCCAAGGTAGCCAGCCTCTTGCAGCGTCTGTCCAGGCCGGCGGGGTCAGGCGGCTGCAGACGCTCCTCTGGCGCCCTCTGGCGGTCGCCTGCCAGCATGCCGACTCCCCGCCGGTGCTCTTCCTCTGATAGGTCTTGCCCTGTTTCACCTACCGCTGGATGGGAGCCTCGGGCTCACCGGTTAGGAACTTCAGACCCCTGGGGGGACCCACACGGGTTTGATAGCAGGTCTGAGAACTTGAGCCCAAGCCAGTTGCTCTTTTAAAAACTAAAACATTTCTACTGATTCTTAGTAAGAAGAGTATTTTATGAAATAGACCCTGAAATATACTTGTTATGACTTCTAAAAAGTAGGCAGAAATTACTTTTATTTTCAAGTGAATCATAAATATCTTTAAGGTGTTTTAGTTTAGTGGTATTCTTACTTGCATTATCTTTTCTTTATTCTTAATCCTAGAAATCTATATATTTATTTTTAAATATCATCTCATCTTTAGTAGAAGGAGGACATGGTTTGGTAACCCCCGCTTTCGGGACTTAATTTCATCTTCCATAAATTGAAGGGGTGTTTGTATTGAGGTAACCTCCAAAAGAAGGTCCATCACAAACTAAATTCGGTTAGCATTTGACTTAAGTAGGAATTAATGTCATGTGCTTCACAGGAAAAAATTTGAACTTTTTTTTTTAATTTTAGAAGAGCTTTTATTCCTGTTAAAAGCTTAAATTTTATAACATATTGGCACCTTACTTTTATTATTACATTAACAAATTTGAAAATAGTGTTTTATAGGCAAAAACATTGCACTTTTATGTTTTTTATATATATACACATACATATATATCGTGATTATTTTAAAACAAGCCTATATAAAGTAACTAATTAAAGCAACCTATGTAAAGATAAAAATTGTGATGTTTTAACAATTTATTAATGTATATATTTCTAAGTGGGTGTTGTTTTTAAAAATCACCTGTTGAAACAGGCCCATGTGAGTAATAGATGACAACATTGACCTATAATAGGACTAGGGGGGCTGTCTCTTAGCCACGCCTCCGTTTTAGTTCAAGTACTGCAAATGTGTAGGAGTTCAGCTGCGGTATTAGCTTAGGGTAACGTTGGCATACTTTTACCCTGAAAGAATAGATCACTTCTTTACAAGTTTAATATTGTTAGTTTACCTGTGCGACTTGGGACATGCAAGATGTCATAACCGTTTTTGATGAGCATTTCCAAGTACTTGGTGAAACCAAGCACTTGTCTCACTATTAGTACCCACTGTGTTTGAAATCCTCATTCTTGGTTCCGTTTTTTAAAAACTTGCCGCAGGTCACTTACGAAGCACACAAGGAGTACCTGGCCAAGATGTACGAGGAGTACCAGCGGCAGGAGGAGGAGAACATGAAGAAGGGCAAGAAGGGCAGCGTGAGCACCATCTCGGGGCTGTCCTCGCAGGCCGCGGGCGCCAAGGGCGGCCTGCACATGCGCGAGGTCGAAGACCTGCCCCCGAGCCAGAGCCCCGAGAGCGAGACGGACGACCCTGTCAGCGCCGACACCAGAGACCTGCTCGTGTCGGCCAAGGCGTCCGATGACATCCTCGGACACGCGGACAGGCCGGGGGCTGGCGTGCACGTGGAAGTGCATGACCTTCTTGTCGACATAAAAGCAGAGAAGGTGGAAGCCACAGAGGTGAAGCTGGATGATATGGACTTGTCACCGGAGACCCTGGTGGGCGGAGCGCGCGGGGCCCTGGTGGAGGTGGAGGCGCTGCTGGACGACGTGTACAGCGCGGCCGTTGAGCAGCTGCAGAGCGACGTGCACGGGGGCGCCGGGGCCGTCAGAAAGAGCGAAGAGAAGGATAACGGCCCGCTGATAACGCTGGCGGATGAGAAAGACGGACTTCCCAGTAGCGGCACGCCATTTCTCTTTGATAAAATGCCCAAACAGGAAGAGAAGCTCCTTCCTGAACTTTCTAGCAATCACATTATTCCAAATATTCAGGACACACAAGTGCATCTTGGTGTTGGCGATGACCTGGGGTTGCTTGCCCACATGACCAGCAGCGTAGACTTGACTTGTGCAAGTATCGTAGAAGAAAAGGAGTTCAAAATCCACACGACCTCCGACGGCATGGGTGGTCTTTGTGAAAGAGACTCGGCCTCGGCCTCCAAAGGGTTGGCGTATGCCGAGAGGACGGCTGCAGCCCTGGAGACGGAGTCTTCCGGGAGCAGGATTGTACCAAATATTGACGCAGGGAGCATAGTTTCAGATACTGAGAGGTCTGATGATGGCAAAGAATTAGGAAAAGAAATCCGAAAAATTCAGACCACAGCTACAACCCAAGTGAGTGATCCCACCTGAGTTCCAAAACTCCGTCAAGTAGGTGTTAGTTGTTTGCCTCAAAGCTGAGAAGTTTCTTCCAGTCACACTGTGATCTTTAACTATGGTATTGGGTTGGCCAAAAGGTCTGTATGGTTTTTTCCCCATAACATAAAAGACATATTTTTCATTTTCACCAATAACTTTATTGATCTGGATATTTTGAGTACGTTGGCTGTTTCCCCCATATACTGCCTATCTTCTGCTTGGTAGAATGTCGAGTGTTCTTAATTAATGTCTCAGTTTGATCGCTATCAACTTCAACTGGCCTTCCCGACCGTGAAGCATCGTCCAGAGAGAAATCTCCAGCACGAAGCTTTGCAAACCACTTCCGACACGTTCAGTCAGTCACAGCACTTTCTCCATACACTGCACACATCTTTTTTTGTGTGCTTCAGTTCTGTTTTTTACCTTTCTTGAAATAGTAAAACACATAGTAGGCTGAAAATATTGTGTATCTTCTTACATCTTCAATATTAAAATGGCTACACAAAATTCACCAATTTTGATACTTTTTAAAAAATGCAGGCTGATGTGACAGCTGTCACAATACAATCTAACGACATTGTTTCAAATGAAGTTAAAAACAATTAAGCAGTACTAGAACCATTTTATGGAAAAAACCAAACAAACTTTTTGGCCAACCCAATGTAAAAGTATTTTGTGGAATTGAGTCATGTGGTTGTGTATACCAAAGAAATCTGAAATAACTGAATTGTATTCCCAGTTCTACCACATTCTGTCTTTGTAACTTTGCTCCACCTCTTCGGGCAGGCCTTTCTAATGCAGAACAACAGATTGTGCTAGATTAAAATAGGGCTTTGAAAGGTCTGCCCGTTATTTTAGGGCTCTGTGACTCCATTTACATGTTTTGTACTTGAGACCTTCACTCTGTGATTAATTGTAACCTTTTAAGCCTTAGGCCCACCCCTGTTGTGTGGATGGTAGAAAAGAGGACCTGGAGCCCCGACTGAGCTATGATGAAAGGGGGGGATGGGAGAGGGGGTGGCTCTCGCCAGGGGCCTTTCTGCCTGCTGCGGAGCAGACCCCTGTGCTCCACACCGGGCGCTAGGCGGAGTCCTTAGCAGTGAGGGTTTGCCCCCAGAGGGCCGCGGCTGCGGACGGAGGACCCGCGAGGGCTGCGGGTCTGGCCTCACCTGGTCACAGCTCAGAACGGATGGTGTTTTCCGATATGAATCCTAGTTGTTGAGGCTTTGGGTTTTCAGGCGACTTCCTCATTTTCTGGGCTAAATAATACCTTACAGTTAAGAGGGAAAAAAAACTTTTACCCTTAATGATTCGTTTTGTTCTCTGGGTTTTCGACTCACCTTTTAATGTCATTGAAAATAGATTCAGCACATCCTGTCATTATGAAGAGTAAACCGTACACATAACTGGTGGCTTTGTGCCCTCATGAGACTCCTTCACAGTGGAGTCTGCGTGGGGAGGGTGTCCTGCGGTGATGGGGGGCGGGGGCGGGAGTATTGGGTGAGGCGCGGGTTTAAAACAGGAAAGCGCAGTGCGTCGTTTCTGGGAGGTTGTCACTCGGCTTGTCCGGTTTTTACTCAGAGTGCATAGGCATTTTTCTGGTTTTCTAACTTACCAAATGCATTTGTTTTTCTAAATCGAAGTATTGTGAGTGAAATGGACTTTGAAGTTAACAACTCTCTTCGAGTAATATTTCTTTTGACCTTGTGTTTTTAATCACAATTAGCTGGTGGCGTGTATCCAGTCTGCATCCCTTGGAGCACCCGCTCCCTTTGGTGAGGAAGAAACATGGCCTCACGTAAACACTCCAGAGGCAGGGGATGAGGGATCTGGTTTTCAGTGTGAAAGTTGTTATTACTCCCGTATCTGATTTTCTTGCTTAGTTCCTGAAACTGCCAAGTAAAAGTAGCCCGGGCGGCCTTCTCAGCCCAGGCTCTTGTTCAGGGGTCCCCAGGGGAGCAGCACCCATGGGTGCACCAGCCTGCCCCAGTCACATGCTGCGGCACCCCTCCCTCCCTCCCTCCCTCCCTCTTTGATGGTTTTCAGTCTGAAATTCATAGTCCCGTTTGCAGTCTGCAAACGCTCGCCTTTTACTTCTCCAGGCCGTCCAGGGTCGGCCCGTCGCACAAGACAGAGACCTGAGAGTGGACCTCGGGTTCCGGGGGATGCCTATGACCGAGGAGCAGCGGCGGCAGTTCAGCCCCGGCCCCCGCACCACCATGTTCCGCATCCCCGAGTTCAAGTGGTCGCCCACGCACCAGCGGCTTCTCACGGACCTGCTGTTCGCGCTGGAAACGGATGTTCACGTGTGGCGAAGGTAGACACACTTCTTTTCTGTAAAAACGACCACTGCTGTCTAAGAAAACGAGTGTTTTTTTCCTTTAAATTTTATTTATTTCTAGAGAGAGGGGAAGGGAGGGAGAAAGGGAGGGAGAGAAACTTCAGCATCTGGTTACCTCTTGTTTGTCCCCTACTGGGGACCTGGCCCGCAACCCAGGCCTGTGCCCTGACAGGAGAATCGAACCAGTGGGCCTTTGGTTCGCAGGCCGGCACTCAATCTACCGAGCCCCACCAGCCGGAGCTAGAAAATGAGTGTTTTAAGTTACTGGCATCAACTGATTCACCAGTGAATTATATTATTGCATACATCTCACAAATTAAATTTATTAAAAATAATCGAATTGAATTTTTTATAGAATCATAGATATTGTTGTAAAGGTTAAAAGGTCTGGGCCTCATATCAAAAGGTATCCACGAACTTAGGCTTGAGACCATCAAAAAGCAAAATTTTGAAATCCGGCATTGCCTGTTCTATGAAAAATAGACTCAACAACAAAAAAAAGTTCAGTTTTGGTTCAAAGAAATTTCCACATTTTTATGTTTTCCTTTTGAATTTAATACCACATAATAAATTTATTCTTGTTAATAGCTTATAACATATATGTACTGTTAAAATAAAATTTAAAATAATCTTTTGCTGTCTCTTTTAGAGACTACACATTTAGGTTAGTGGGTATATTCAAATAGAATCATTTAAAGAAAACCAAGCCTGCGTAAATTAAGTCATTACCTTGTCTCACATTTAATTTGATTTTCGAATGGCAAATACACAACAAAATTATGCCGGTGCGTTGCTTAGACGGCAGGCAGTAAACCAGGCCTCCGGCTCTCCGGAACCGAGTCCGCCTCGCCACCGGGGCTCGGCCCCTCATTCTCAGGACCCACTTGGGCGTCTCGGCGTCTCCCTCCTCTGCCCCGATGAGTCAGGGTGGCCGCCGCAGGCCCCAGCCTGGACCGGTGCAGGACACTTGCCAAACTGGGGGGCGGGGGCTCCTCCTCCTCCCCCCTTCTCTCGCTTGCTCCTCTTCCTCCTTTTCTTCTCCTTCGCTCTTCACTCTCCTCCTGTTTCTCTTCTGTTTTGCTTTAATAGAAGCCCCTCAGGAAACTTCCCCCTACATTTCACGTGCCAGCGGGACCCTGTGCTCTTCTGTCCGTCAGTCACCAGCAAAGGGGGTGGGATTCAGGTGCGGGGCCTGTGCAGAGCGACACTGGTCAGTGACCCCACGCAGCTGGCCGAAGCCAGCCTCCCTGTGCGGCTCCGGTTCAGTGGGGGGCCCAAACCCAGGCCCTGCGGGCGGGGGAGCGGGGACAGGCAGGGCCGCCTCGAGTGTTTTCGCTCCCACGCTGCTCTCGTCGCTGTGTCCTCAGGCCGCTCAGGCGCAGAGACCCAGGTCCCTTCATCGTTGGCGCAGTCAGAGGCGCAGCCCTGGGGAGGGCAGATGAGCCCCGAGCGCCGTGGAACGCGTGGCGTCAGTGTGGCTATCGGCGTGGGCACGGCCAGTGCCGTGTCCGGAGCACAGCACCAGCAGCTGCTCCGGGAGGGACCTCGGTTGTCCGTCCTTCGACGTACTGTGTGTCTGTTTGCTTTCAAGGGCTGTCATAAAAATTTCCCAAACGTAATTTTATGTAACTTAATTTTTTTTTAAGTAGCACTTTGTATTAGGGCCTGTTGACCTCTAAGATATAATGCAAGATATTTTAAAATTCTAGGAAGTTGAGAATCCTCGACTCAAATTTGGTCATGGAATATTTTCTTTTTTCCGCTAGAAAATGGTGGTTGTTCCCGAGGACACCACAGCAGAGCGGCGAGTTTCTCTGAGCGTCTCCGCGGCGTGCCTGTGCGGGGTCGCTGCGCTGCCAGCCCTCGGGGCCTTTTCTCGTTTTCATTTAATAAGTCCGCACGCTTTTCCTGATTCAGTTGTGCTCACCTGTCACGCCACCCCCGTGACGAGCAGTGTGCGAGTTCAGTGTCGCTGGTGGAGGCTCGGACGCTGCGGTGGCGGGGAAGCGTCCCATTAACTAGCCAGTTGTCCTGCCTCTCAACACGAAATGAGTGACTTTGCCTAGTGGTTTAGCTAAATTCACTGACCGAGTCACACGTGTTCGAATCCAGCCAACACCGTGTTTCTTAGGGAGAAACAAAATAGTAGCTTAATACACTTAGACACACAGCAGCCGTGTAGAGATGAATGCAGCACTTCTAGTGATATGGTGTCTCCGTTATAAATGGCATTATTTTCCAGTAACTCCTTTTAAGTCTGCCTTGCTCTTCGTTGTTTGTCACTTAAAAATGTTATAAACTGTCTAAATTTCTCATTCTTAAGCCAGAGAAGTGTTTATTTGTATTTTGCTTTTCTGCTATTTTAGCCATTCCACGAAGTCTGTCATGGATTTTGTCAACAGCAACGAAAACATCATTTTTGTGCACAACACCATCCACCTCATCTCCCAGATGGTGGACAACGTCATCATCGCCTGCGGGGGGATCCTGCCTCTGCTCTCCGCCGCCACGTCTCCCGCTGTAAGTGCTTGGCTGCCACCTAGTGGGCACGTTGTCGCATGACGCGCCGGGAGCCGGCCGAAGCGGCGTTTCAAGGCCTGGGCCTCGCCGCCACGGGGGGCTCGGGCTCAGCCTCTGCGATGAGATGCCTTTTAACAGAGTGTGTTCCTCTCTGGGACTTTTGACCATATAAAGTTGTATTTCTAAATACATATTTATATCAGTGTGTCAGTGTTAGGCTCCCGCTCTGTGTGTTTATGAAGATACTCCTCTGATCGTTCTGATGAACACGCCCTAGAAAGAGTCATAATTATAAGTGATTTACGTTATTTTCTATATATTGTTTATCTCTCAAATGAATATTCTAAGAAACTGTTAAAATCCTTGTTTTGTAAATCTTCAGGTTCTAAATTCAAGTATATAGTTAGGGTATAGTAATTAGAGCCATGCATCTAAATTTAGAAAAAAATCATCATCATATGTGCAGTTTCATGATTTACTTGAAATATTATTTCTTAACTTACTCTTTTAACCAACATCGAGGATCTGTTCTCTGAAATTTGACCTTGAAGCCAGGATTTTGCTTCCCAAAGAGAACCAAATTAACTCTAGGCGTTAAGTAAGTGCCTTATTTAACTCTCAGGCACTTATATAGAAAAGATGGAAAATATACCATTTTATGCCATCCTAAAGATTTCACAGTCATTAAAAACCTCAAAACTTCATGGTACTCACATGGCATTTAATAGCATTTTTATCTGACTTTATTTACTGGTTCAACATTTATTTTTAAAAATATATATATTTGCCTTTATATAAAACACAGAAATGTATTAATATAATAAGGTCGAAAGGCATTTAAGGTTAATGTCATTTAAAATACAGTATGTCAATGCTAACTTTATATTTAAGTTATCACTTTCGAAAATATCTCCGATCCATATCAAAAAACGTGACTTGGTAGCTGCTCACTGAGCTGGGTGAGAATGAAGTGCTTTGCCTCCCCCATTTCCTGTGCTCCTGCTGTCATATTGGAAACTCTTCTCTAAGCCCCCAAATATACTCTTTCCAGAGAGAAACCTGTTTTGTTAACATATCTTTTACTTGGTGAGGAAGTTTCTAAATTGACCTCTGGCTTCATTTCATCATTAACGAGCTCTTTCTACCTCTCTCTTTTTCTCACTCCACTTTTGTCACTGCTGCCACCCCCAGAGCAACTTTGAAACTTAAACGTTAGCAGCGGAGGATGGTGTTCTCCACACCCCTTTCTCCTGCGGGCGTATGCACGCACTTCGGTCTCATCTCCAGCTGGGTTCAGGAAGTTCACAGAGACCGGCAGTGTGGGAGCACAGCAGGGCAGACCATTATCGGGGCTTTAATGGGGTCAGCAGCTAACCCAGGGGACGGGAGGCAGGAGGAGAACAGTCAGTGGTTGTGTGGGATTTTAAAACAGCATTCTAGCATCAAGGGAGGGAGGGGTTTTTTTTATTTCTACACATTAAAAACTGAATAAATCAGTGTTTTCTTCCTGGCATTTTTTTCACCATGTAAATTTTATTTTACATCTTCTACTCATAAATTAGCATTTGTTGTCAAGAAATTTTAAAAGTTTTTATTAAATTTCCCAATAAGTATATTGTTTTAAAATTTCCACAGAACAAAAAATTTTTTATATAAAGTTAGTAATCAGTTTTAAAATTTGCTTAGGTTTCAGATACTCACATTACTAAATAGTCTTCCAAATTTTAAAGCTAAAAGATTGCTATGAAGATAGGGAAAATATTAAATTAATGAAATACATTACCAGTAAACATTATGATGTATATTACTATTTCACTGCCAAAATTTACTTATTTTTATTTTGTAGTGAAAGTACAGTAAAGATACATTTTGAGGTTTGATTTCCAAACTTACTACCTGTGCAATTTGACCAGTATAATTTGGGGTTCAAAATTAGTTATTACCTTGGCTGTTTTGAAGACTCGAGAATTCATTCAAGTGTAGAAACTTTTCCTCACTCTCTCTGTCCCTGTGTTTTTGTTGCTTTGGTCCACTAAGCGATGGCGCCCCCGCCAGGTCATACCACATAACTCATTTTACGTTCCCCAGATATGCTGCCCCTGGGGAGCCGCACCCTGCTGGTCTCCCCCCTCGTCCTGGTCGTCCCGGGACAGGTGCCGCCCGCCGAGTGTGCTTCCTGTCCCTGGATTGTTAATACTCCTGCCACAGTCATAAAGCAGTCGCGGGAACACGTTAGGAAGGGGGAGACTGAGTAAGGGGGGAAATTAGAACGTAAGATAGGGAGCTTTTTGTCTTAGATTTAAAATGTAAAAAGCCAAGAGAGAGAGTTGGAAGGAATAAGTGAAAAAAGGTACCATTGATGACATCAGAAGACCAAAGGGAAACAGTGTCATGTAGACAAAGGTGAAGTGTAACCCTGGATGTGGAAAGAGGGACATTGGAAACTAATGCTCGAGTGAACTGATAGTTTTGTTCAGGTTTGTAGAGTTTTTCAGAATAGTTGTGCACTATATGCAGGTACACATTTAATGAAAAATTAGAAGAAATAACGATGCGGTTGTGGTCGGCAAACTTTTTCTAGATGGATCAGATAATAAATGTTTTCATTTATTTCGGAGGCTATATTGTCTCTGTCCTATCTCCTCGACTCAGCTGCTGTTGTACGAAAGCAGCCATAAAGGCACAGGTGTGTGTGTCTCAATAAAACTTTATTTATTAAAAGCAACCAGTGGGCAGATTTGACTTGTGGGTCATAGTTTGCTATAATCTTCAAATAAATACAAATGTCATAGTATACTGTCTTAGTGTGAGAACTTCATTACCTCATTACTGACCATGGTAAACTCAACAGGGAGAGCTTAAGATAAATTCATGCTCTTCTGTTAAATAAGAACTTTATTTTGACTTACTGAACATTTATCAAAATTTTTTAAAAAACAATTTTACTGAATATTACGGTCATTGTGTTCTTCTAGGAGATGTGTGACTTTACACACCTTGTCATACTTTTTCTTTCTCTTAGTGTTGACATGTCTAATGTTGAAAGTGCCTTTAAGTTTTAGAGATTAGTAGAACACTGAGTATTCTGCATTGTGCCCCATTTAAAACGCATGAATGAAAGCTCAGTACAGGGATATGTCGCTCCCATTTCCCTGTGTAAGTGTGGGTCTCAGAGAATTTACTTCTTATTGAAAACAAACCTGTTTCCTGTTATCAGAGAAATTTGGACATGACCTTGTGAAGTTAGGATTTACTGTAGTGTATGGGGGCTTTAGCATAAAAAACCCTTAGATTTTAGCCTGGGTTCTGTCACTTGCTGGGCTTGACCTCAGCCTCAACCTCCTCGCCTGTTAAAAGGTGTTAGTCACGTTGGTCCCTCAGGGTGCCTCAGGGAGCCGGGTGAAAGTGGCGCGGTTTACAGGTGGCGAAACCCTCAGACAGAGGAGTCTCTTCATGAATGTTTTTTCCTTTAGTCCCTTTGGGAACGATTTATTCAGAATTATATCATGATCGGATAGTCTTCCCATTTATAAAATAAGCCTGTCTGCTCAGAATTCTGAAGTTCGAAATAGGGTATTTGAGACAAATTTAGTTGTTATGTGTTTTAATGGCCAAGACTAAAGTGGTGTGACCTTTGTGTCTGCTCTTCCCATGGGATTGCGTGGCTTTGGTCTGCTGCCCACCGGGGGCCGCTAGTGACCACAGTGACCACCCTTGGGTAACGTTTGTGCACTTGCCGCTGCGGCAGCATCTCATCAGAGAATCACCTCACTTGTAAGGAAATGCCTTACAGAAACCTTTAAGGAAAAACAGTAGTTAGGCAACACTTACATCATGGTGAATGTTGTAAACTTAACATTCACGGAAGAATAGGACTTTATTGGAGTTCCACTTTGGCCTACATTATTTAAAATCACAGGTGGCATAGAAAATAACTTACAAAAATCGTTTCAAGCCTCTAAATAACACCAGTGGGTTTTTAGTACCCGGGCGGAAAATGTAGACGTCTTCGTCTGTGTTGGACCGATCTGTTTTGGAGGAAGGAACATTATCTTGTTGTGGGTGCTGTGGAGTTAGTGTTTGCACCGGCAGTGAGCTGAGTGCCCTCGCCTAGCCTCTCTCCTGGTGCACGTTGGTCATGGGTGAGGCGCGGGCCTGGGGGGGAAAGCAAAGAGGAGGGAGGGCACGGGCAGCCACAAATCGCAGCCGCGCCGCGATCCCAGGCCGTGCTGGCCGGCCACCCGCAGCAGCGAGCACTCGGGTTTAATTCATTGTTGCCGATGCTTCCGTGTTCTCTGTCGTAGAAAAATAGTAGAGGCTGATACTTCTGGCTTTCCTAACATCCTCAAAGTCATGAGAAGGAACAGCTTTTTCTATTAAAAATGATGACAAAGTCTTAATTTTAATTTATGTTTTCTTTCCATTATCAGAATATTTAGTTAATAGATTTGGAAATATTATTAATTTTTGGTTTTATCGTATAGCACTGATTATACTTTAGTATTCTCAGGAAGCTTTCGTGTGTTCTTCTATGCAATGTGTCATGTAACTGGTGTATTTTGAAATTTACGCCCACACGCACTGGTTTCAAAACCCAAGGAATAGACACAGTTAGCGGTGTTATTGTTAACCTTATTCTATCCAAATTTTGGAATATGTTGAATGTAATTATTAGACGATCCTGAAAGCGAGTGAAACGTCTCTGTGATTTGGTTCATTTGCATGCAAGCCTCAGTCAGTGTGTCGGCTGTTTCCCAGCCAGGGAGTGTGGTCTCTAAGTCATAGTCACTCACACGCCTTATTCTCTCACTGACTCCTGGGAGTTTTGATCTACAGGATGGGCTCCAAATTCTAACATGACTTTCTAAAGAAAATTCTAGAAGTTTGGTATAAATAGTTTATTTTCCTAGGCCATTTCTGCCTGAACCAGTACAGAGTCAGGGCTTTTACAGAAACATTATATTATTTTGTTTATTAAATGCTTCCTTAGTCACCTAGGAAAAGATACTTATTTTACAAAATAGAATGTGCACGATTTCTAATATATGAACTGTATTTACATACATGTGATTGGGCCAGAGTTATTCTGATGAAGACAATGAATAGAATTCTAAATATTTGATATTTAATCTTCACCATTGTAATATATAAAATGAATACGTCTTCTGAGGATTTTTGCTTTCAGTAAGATAATCAAATATAATTTTAAGTATATTATTTTGTGTTTCAATTTTACATTGTATTTTTATTTAATTTTAATAATTTTCTTTTCTTCTACTGTTTTGGTCTGTTGTCTGTTTTGTCTAATGCATGTCCAGGGTTCTAAGGTTAGTATAACTTCATTAATTTTCAGGTTTTTAATTTTAAATTTTATTTTTACTTATTTATGAAATTTTTGACTTGGTTCTATTTTGCGTTTCCATACCATCTTTAACATTAGACATGTCTTAGGTATATTTAAAAGATTCATTAAAAGAATTATTGCTTTCAGTTCACTGTTGAATTACTATTTTATTATCCACAATGATTTTTAGAATAAAAAGTATCGTAATATAATGAAAACAGCAATATTTTGGTCATATATACAATCAGATGTTAGCTGGTTCCATTGAAAGAAAATTGGGTGAAATATGTTATTTTAAGATTGGGAATAATGATATATGAATGCTCTTTATTTTTAAACCTGTTATGTTTGTATAACATTCCATCAAAATTGTGTATTACTTTTATGCATAATGTAATAAGAGCTTTTTTAGGTTATGGTTTGTGTTAAGAGTGCTTTTTATTTTAAAATATTTTTCGTTTAGTCAACAAATAGCAGTTTGACAGAGTACATGGGCAATTAATTCTGTTTATAATTTCCGTATATAATTCACTCATTTAAATATTAAAGCACATTTTGAAGATTAAGTCTTGTAGATCCCAAAAGACTAAAAAAAAAAGACCATTAACAAAGTAGTTAGAGTTCTAATAATTTCAGGAAGTCAGAATGATGAACTTATTTGAGAACATATCTATGAATATCCTAATATTCTAATATCTTGAAAAATTATTCAGAATATTTAGTAGATCTAAACAATGACCAGATCTCCCATTCTATTATAAAAACTTACACTGATAACTGATTTAAAAGCAGTTTTATACAAAGTGAATTTCTTTGCTTTTCATTATGATCTGTTGTGGTCACAGATTTTAATTCACACTGTGAAATGATACTACATATCAGTGAGGCGCTGGGGAACAAGGGACCTGTGTTTCGAGAGTTTTAGTAATGAAGTAATCATTTCTTTAGGCCGCAGGTACTACATTGGCATAATGTAAATCAGCGCTGAAAACAAGTTTTTGAATATTTTCAAGCTCATTTTAGAAAGAATATTCCCACCAGTTTGATGTTAAATGGAAGGAAGAAATGTTTACTCTCCATGTAGAATGAAGTTACGTGGTGCTCGCAGCGGCCAGCTATCATTTTTCATACCCATCTTGTACACAAGAAGCGTTTAAAGTTGCCTTTAAAAAGACGGCAGCGCTTTCTGCTGGCACTGTGATGTTCACGTTCATGTGAGGGGCACGTTTCAGTAGGAGGGTGGGCGTGAACAAGGTCGCAGTGAAATGGTAGACGGAAGCCAGGACCTGGAATGTGTGCTCGCCTTGCGGTTTAATCGACCATTGGAAGAACTGAAGTTAATCAGTATGGCTGGTACGCTTTGTTTAGAAAATGGACACAGCAGTACTTTTTATTGTTAAGCAAGCCTTACCTCGCTCTGCTTTTTGAGACATTGAGAAAATGAGACCTAGTCATAGTGAACCAGAGTAAAGACAAATGCGGTGTAATCAGCGATGAAAAATGAAATGGGAAATGTTGCGATTGCTTGTAACGTCCAGTTAAGCATCTTAAGAAGCAGAATACTTTGTAACATTCCCCTTGAAAACAGGAAATCGTGTTTTATCACAGACAGTATGTTAGTGAAAGTGCGGCTTCACCAAGCTAGATTTCTGCTGATTCTGATTTTTGCTAGTGCTTATATCTGTAGAGGAATAATGATCTTTCTGATTATTTTTACCTTAGAGTTTTAGGGTACTTTTGAGATACCTAGCGGTTTTAGTTTAATTAGAAAAGGATCAGAAGTTGTTACATACTCTCATTGGACATTTGTCTCATTTTGATGCCAATGAAAGTACTGTGTTATCTTGCCTGTTACTCATCATACATTTATGGGAAAGGAAAATTAACACCTTTTTTTATAAACAAGAGTGAGGATTTTAGGCAGGAAGTATGAACTTTATATTTCTTAACTAATAAAACAAAACTAGTATAAATATATGTGTGCTATTATTTCTAAGTATCTTTGCAAAACGATCTTCAGTTTGGAATGTAGATTTTACAAGTCATGACACTGAAATCTCACACTGATTTTAAAAATAGATTTTTCCTTTATTCAGAGATAATTCATAGGTAGACTAATTCAATTTGATACCCACCTCTTATGATACATTGAATTCGATGATACTTTATAATTTATTTTTTCATGAAATACAGTAATTATACGAAACTACTCTTCACCCGTAGTATGTATGTGCCTGCGTTACATTTCCAAATGTTAACAAATCTTCAATCTTCCTTTGGAAAGACGGAGTTGGAAAATATCGAAGTGACACAAGGCATGTCCGCGGAGACTGCGGTGACCTTCCTCAGCCGGCTGATGGCCATGGTGGACGTGCTGGTGTTCGCCAGCTCTCTGAATTTCAGCGAGATCGAGGCCGAAAAGAACATGTCCTCCGGGGGCCTGATGCGGCAGTGCCTGCGACTTGGTGAGTCTGTCCGGAGGCCGCCCTGTGGCTCTGCCTTCCGACCGTCGGGTGCCAGGCGATGAGTGTGTGAGGGAGGGACTGTGGTCACAACTACAGAAAAGCACACCGTCTTCTCGTGAGGGGTTTATGGAATTGATCATCTCGAATGGATTATAATTTGAAATAGAATGAAATGTATTTGGAATTTTTTAAAATCAGTAGAACTATAACATTTTTCATTGAAGTGACTTTAGTGTTAATTCACTTGTTAGCTCTTTATTGGTGAGCTAATGCAGAGGGTGACCTGTGCCGGTCACCTTCCATCTGTGGGGCGAAGGACCTCAGCACTAATGTGGTACTGTGTGTCACCTGTAATCGAAAAATTAAAAAAAAAATTAAAAATGTATAGATATTTGGGAAATGAAAAATAAAAGTAAAGCAGGCTGCCATATGGCTACTTCCAAATGCAGTGGCGTCCCAGTGCTTGTCATTAATTTGTTCCGGAACACACGACGAGTGCCAGAACCGACGAGCACTGAGCGGTGAAGCGGCTTCTCCTGCGGGGCGGCCTCGTGGCTCATGCGGGCCTGGCAGGTGCCAGCGAGTCCCCTGAGCAGGTGCTGAGGGCGGAGACATTTTTTTCTCATCAAAATGGGACAAGTACAGGGTTTGATGGGTTCGGAAGCTTATGACTATCGAGGTATGGCTATGAGACAAAAGAGAGAAAGAAGACCACTTAGCCCTGACAGCGCTTGGTAACGTAGACCAGCTCTAGGCAGGAACCATCTTTAGGCACCTTAGCCTTTCTGAAAGCGGAAATTTATTTACAGTATTTAGATTTTAAAGAGAAGCAGAAAGCCACTGTTGACCCCCTTGCCTTCGAGCGTGAGCAGGATGACAGAGGGGCGGGGAATTCCTGGTGCGTACCCTTCCCCCCACAATTTAAACCACTGTGCAAAATTCTACGCGTGTGATTTCAGGGGAGAAGTTTCTGACCTAAGCGAGGAAGAACTGCTTTAGGAATTAACATGTTTGTTAACATGATCGTGACCACCATTTCACGGCGTATTTACATGCCAAGTGTCATGTTGTACACTTGAAATTATGCAATTTTGTCAATTATAAGTAAATTTTGAAAAGTATGATTGAATGAAACCTACTTTTTTGTTTTGCATTTTTAAAAGACGCGCAGGCTGAGAGGCCTCTTTTCGTGCCCGCCGCCGCGCACCGGGGGCGGGTCTCAGCAGGCCCGGCCGCCGCCACGTGTTCCGCCCCGCCCAGAGACTGAACCTTCGGGGCGGGGGCGTTTTTAAAGGCCGCAGGGTCTTCAAACCAGCATTCGTTTGGTCATTCTGAGTTATTACTTCCAAATGTGTTCCATGGCTTAACTGCCGCTTTAATTTTTATCCTCATAATTCCTAGCAGACTAGTTTCTTTTACCCGTAGGAATGTTTTATAAGTGAATGATAATAAAGCAAACACGTATCAACATGTGCTCTTCACTGTTCTAAGCACTTTACACACATCCGTTCTGTTAACCCTCCCGAGGACGCTCGCAGGAAGCGCGTTCTCGCTCCCGTCACGCAGGAGGAAACGGAGGCACGGGGAGTTGAAGCAGCTGTCCGGGATCCCCCGGGTCACAGGCGGCAGAGCCAGGATTCAGACTCGGGTGGCCTGGTTCCCCGCTCGGGGCTGCTCGTTGCTGTACTTACAGCTTTTTAAAATAAAGAGCTGGTTCTGATTGACAAAGGCCACAGGCTTTCTCGCCGTGAAGAAAGGTGGCGGTTGGGATTTGCGAGAGTTGTCGCAGCGGTCAGATTATAGGGAGAAGCCTTACTGCCCCAGAGATGTTATCAGAGGTGAATATTAAGTTTTTAAAAAATTTTCTTGAGTCAGAAGATGAGAATTTTGAATGATGGAGGGATTAAACTTTAGAGGGGCGTCTTGGGAGCTTCAAAGCCCTAGCAATATTGTGTCTTTTGCTTGTTGGTAGCACATGGGTATTTTGTTTTAATTTTTTAACTACACATATGTTTTATATGTGCTTTCCATTACCATTTCATAATTATTAAAATATTTGTTGATCTAGTTGGTTTCTAAAATAACAGTGGGATGGAGGAAGGGGCAAGAAAGACAAAAAGAACCTAACAACTTTTTCAACACCGTCAGTCTGTAACAGTTCGCGTGAGTAACAAGCTTGTGGTTTCGGACAGTTTGCTGCGTCGCGGTGAGGAACTGTCTAGAGTGCCGGCAGCGACAGCGCGACCGCGGGGGCAAGGCCGCCCACGGCGGCAGCAAGCCTGCCGACGCTTCCCAAGGGGGCACGGCGGCGGCCGCGGCCAAGGTAAGTCGGTGTCGCCTGTGTCGGGTCCAGTTTACCTTAAAGTTTATGGAAACAAAGACGGAGGGCGCGGCAGTCAGGCAGCCCCAGGCGTTACCGAGACTGTGTACAGCCACTGACACCTGAGGTTGTGGTTTTTAAATGAAGATACTAATAATTTTTACTTCGTAGGGTTCTTGTAAACATTACAACATATATATAGATAAGGAGAGATGATAGAAGCATTTTTGATTAAAAAAATCTTTATAAGGCTTAAATTACATTATGGATATAGATATAGAAACACATTATAAAATGGTATAATGTTAATTATAGTATAAATATTTTGTTTATGCTATAAATTATGTACTTTACATTTATGTTGTCAGTGTGTTATTTTCTTTAATTGTCCTGTGATAAATATTATTAGCTTATTGTTTAAATAATCACACTGAGGTTTGTAGGGGTTAAGTACCTCACCTAAGGTTCTGTTGCTGGTAAGCTTTGGAATAGTGATGGGAACCAAGTAACTATCAGCCTTCATATATCCACTGTTTTCTCACCATCTTGTGTGGCAGTGCACTCGGGCACCTTACTCTAGGAATGGAAGGTCATCTTTGAGGTCTACAGAGAATTAATTAGGAGGAGACCTCTTTATTTTTAATTAGAGTAACAGCAAGTCATTCTCTTTGCAGGAATTATATTTTGTACATCACATATATTATCTAACTTAATTCATGCAGTTCTTAACACACTGTCCGCACAGTTCTTACCATGTTGTGCAAGTGAAAAAGTACCGGAGTGAGTTTCAGGCAACTGACTGTTATTAGTTTGCTATGTGACACACTACGTGAAATTTACCAATTTTTTGTATCTTCAGCTATATAAATATTTTTGAAGGTAATGATCTTTAATGTCTTTCAGCTTTAATATTAAGGCTGTGTTTGAGTTTTTTCTAACTTTACCTTTTCTAACTTTCTGTAGCTCGTGAAATGCTCACTCATATAAAATCTCATATAATCACGTGAAATAGTGATCTCATATCACAAAAGCATGACGGCCACATGGGACTCAGTGACTCTGGGTGGTCCGTTCCCTAGAGGCCAGGAACACGAGGCTCTGAAAGCTTTAGCAGTAAGCCCAGGGTCACACAGCCATGGCTTGGGTCCTGGCTTTCTGAAGTCCAGACTCTGCCTTTTTTCTGCCACAGTCATACCTACTTTTTGAAGTCTATCTCAGTAATTCTGATAATAACAAGAGCACTAGTAAAGGAACGAGAGTATAGGAGAACAGAAAAAATGTCTTACAATGGAGTGTTGTCGTCGTCATTAAATGTTAATCAGAGATGAGATAAAGAGTCTATGTTTTATTTATTTATTTATTTATTTATTTATTTATTTCAATTCTCTTTTTCAGACCCCATTAGAGAACGTTCCAGGTAACCTTTCTCCTATTAAGGACCCCGACCGACTCCTTCAGGACGTTGACATCAATCGCCTCCGGGCCGTCGTCTTCCGGGATGTGGTAGGTCGTGCCTGCTTGACTTCCCAAGGAGGACCCTCCACTGTTGTTTGTGAAAAATAAATTAAATTTTATAAGAAAGCCAGACAGTAAAACTAAAGATCCCAGAGTGAGGAACTGTGGGATTTATAACGTACTTCTGGTTATAAAATGGTTGAGCCTTAGCTTTCTCTGAAAGCGTATTGACATGTTCTTGTTTAAAGTATGTGAAATTTCGAAAGAAGTTGTATATGTACTAAGAAAAATTGTAACTCATTCTGTGTGGAGTCACCTCCCCGCTGTCGCGCCCCTCGCCGCCTGGGCCGCACTGAGTTCTTGGTCATTGCCATCGCTCCCGGTGTTGCAGATACAGGGGGCGGCTCGTTGTGGCACTGCTGGCAGCTGCTTTTTAGGGGGACACAGTTGGTTTTGAAAGAAGCATCTGCATTTTAAAACTAGAGACACCATTGGGAAGTTGAGTTAGAAAGGTGGCTCAGTGAAAGCTGACAGCCTCACGGGACACTCGAGTCACAGGGCGACGCAGCAAGGCGCGTGCGCCCCAGACCGGCCCGCGCGCGCCCGGCGCAGCGCCTCCATGCAGATGCCGGGTCAGGGCGCTCCTTCCCTCACACGGTGGCTGCTCACCTGCCACTTCGAACGCTCGTTTTCTTTTTATTTGTTTTTATTCTTACTACGATTTTTTTCAGTTACACTTTCATTCAGTATTGTTTTGTATTAGTTTCAGGTATACAGTATTATTTTAATTGATTTATGAAACAGAAGGGAGTTTATGTTTTAAATGTACACCTAATTAATTGGGTAGAGTCCTTTGTACTCTAGAAAGTGGTACGAGTGTATTCATGGTAAGTCGTACGGCGTCACACTACATGGTAGGAAAATACAGGACAGAAATCATCACTTTAATATATATCAGTTCTTCTAAATCACTAGGAAAATTATAAACATACCAACACAGAAATAGGCAGTGGACATGAAGTACTAGAGAGAAGGCAACATGATAAAAATTCAGTGTTACCAGTAATCAAAAGGATGCAGATTAACACAAAAGTTAGATAATTTTACTATTAAATAAACTAAAATGCAAAACGAGTCATACCAGCATTGCAAGGGCCCACTGAAGTACGCTCCGTCATGTAGCACCTGTAGAACTGGAAATTGGGTCTATTTGAATAGCTCTCAACCTGCCTGTGTTAAAACTCTTAACAAATGTTGGTGCCCTGTGATCCCGCAGTTTTACTCAGAAGATACTTAACCTTGTGTGCTCCTCAGACATTCCTACAGGAAATTTGGCAGCATTATACATATCCAGCAAGAGAGTTTCAGCCCAGTAAATCTTAGTATATCTATCTATTCAGCAGGAAACTATGCAGCCATTAAAATTGTATTTTTGAGGGAAATTTAGTGACATGGAAAAACGGGATATATTTTAAGGGAAAGCAACAGTATGCCAGAGTGCTTCTATTTCAGAAATACCACATTTGTGTACTGCGTGTGTGTGCATGTACATCTTGTTTTTAAAAAGACTAAAAAGATACCAAAATAACCAATTATTGTCATTTAATTTTGTGCTTAAATTCTTTTATACCTTTTTGTATTTTCAAGTTTTCTATGGTAAAACCATATTGCTTTGTAATTAATAAATGATAAAAGGAATTTTTTTAAATAGGAGATAAAAAACAATAGAATAAAAACTATGATGTAAGAATCTCATCATAATCTGATTTGTAATCTAGACTTGGTGGGGGGGAATCACTAACAATTTAACCATTAAAAATGGAAATTATTCCTCCTGAGAAAAATACTTTGTGGAAAGAGTGTTTTTTAAAATGAAGAATGATTAAAATGTGGAGCATGTCTTGATCCCCAAGAGGCACTGTCAGACCCAGCAAGTGTGACATTGTGTTTAAATTGTTAGTGAATTCTGCATTAGGTTATCATGGCAGATTATGGTCATTTTTCTCAGAATCATAAATTCATGAATGTGGAGGGGGAAGAGCAGTGGTGTTTTGCTCTCACCCTGAGGGCAGGGACTTCGGTGGCCCAGATGTGACTGACAGACGCAGGGCACCCTGTGCTCCCTGCACCAGCAGAGTATGCCACTCAGTGGCATACTCTGTCCCCCCGCTTCCAGGGAGGGCGGGGGCGCCATGGAGGGCCTCTCAGCCAGTGCGGGGGGGGTCCCCAAATGCCATGGTCGGTCCTCCCAGGACTTTCATTTCATAGGTTCTAAAACACTTTTTTTTTTATCACTTTTGAATAATCGCTGAAATTTGAAAATGTTTTACAAGTGATATGTTTGCATTAATTGTAGACATTATGCTAAGAATTCTACTTGACCTGCGAAGTTTTTATGAATCAATAGTCATTTTTAGTTGCCTTAATTTAAAAAACAAATGTGATAAAAACACGTTTTCAAGGAAAAGTATACGTGTTACACACACACACACCCCCCCCCCCCCCATGTATATACGTGGGTATCGATCAGATAACTGAGTTACAGAATACAACCTTGCTGCTGGAAAGCTGCTTCCGCGTCAGTTGTTTTATGTTGTAAGTATGTAATTTTCTTGGTAAGACCAAACACGCACACGCACACGCACACACAGACTCGTAATCAGAGATTAAGGATTTTCATGTTTTTCAAGGATTTCTGAATTTTGTTGACCCCGAAAGAAAGTGAAAACCAGCTGTAGTGGCATGAGGAAAACTTGATAAAATGTCCAAGAAAAAATTCCTTTCTTGTTCTCATTTGTTTACTGTTATGAAGACATTGCTGATTGAAAGTCACGTGAACTGTTTAAATCCAAGTAAAAGATTTGCGTGACAAAATTCTCTATGTAGTTAAAAAAAAAATACAGCTTAAAAAAAGACCTTTGTTTTCAGTTCTGGCTTCCCCAGTAAGCCAAAATGTGAAAGGAAATTTATTATCCTAAGTTGCTGGTATCCAAAGTTATATAAACTGAAGTAATTTTAATCCTTAGAAATTGAATTGAAAGTTTTCCAACATTCTGGTTGAAGCATTACAATTTTTAAAGGATTTCAGAGTTAATTATATTACTGATGCAAGATTGAATAGCAGAGAACCCCATTTCTGAAGCAGATGGGAGAAACATAATAAAGTTCGTGTCTTCATAACAGTAAAATACCTAAGAAAGTCAATTAATCTATATAAAACTTTAGTCGTTCTCCACATGTTCAACCTCTAAGTAAATTGTTATTCTTTTTCAAAGAGAGAGCTGGGAATAAGGAGTGCAGTTAGTTTGCCAATCTGGATAGGAAAGGAAAGGCAGCTACTTGCGTGCTGTGTGTGAGCGGGGCTTAGGTCGGCCGGGAGCGCGGTGCCTGTTACTTGCAGCTCTGCAGTTGGCCGTTGACCTTCCTCCCTTCCACACGCACGGGCTGAACGCCGTCTCATTGCCTGGGACCGCGCTTCCACGGATGGAAATGGCAGTGGCGTGGGATTTTCTGGCAGCTTGGGGCGCCTTTGCATTTATTCTTGGTCACCATCTTTTGTTAGTCTGACCACACTCATATCCTTTATTAGAACCATTTAAGCTTTCATTTTCCCCCCTTTTCTGTATATCTATTCCATTGGCATTGCAATGCAAGGAGTACACATTTTAAACACTTCATAAGAGATCGTATCTCTAGAAAAGCTGTCCTCCACAGAATATGAAATACTAAATCCCTACTTCAGAACAAATTTATCTATTTTGGTCATTTTTTCCATTAACTATACTGATTTTGTTTCAAGGTGTTAAATTATCAGTAAATATTTTTTGTTTACAGTCTATTCCAACAAGTGCACATAGTTTTTTATTTTTTAATCTTTATTTTTTGTTATTTACACTATTACAGTTGTCCTTATTTTTGCCCTTGGCCCCCCCTCCCCCCAGCCCCCTACCCCCTTCCCTCTGGCCATCACCGCACTGTTGTCTGTGTGGGTCGTGCATGTAGGTTCTTTCACTGATCCCCTCACCTTCACATACATTTTGGATTTTGTTTACATTGTACTTAAATGAAGTAATAAATATGAAGCGGCCCATTAACAGAATTACTAGACTTTAATGTGTGTTTGTTTTTCTTGTTTTTATGATACTAGCTTTTACCTGTTATCTGTGGGGCACAGTAGTTGCAGATTTGGTTTGAAGTGTCACTTTGGTCTTGCTTACAAAAAAGCCTCTTAACCATTTACATGCGACTCTTTAGATATGGTCTAATTTGGAAGTGGTCTCAGGTCGTATAAACTTGCCTCCTTGACAGTGTCTCCCTCTAAGATGGTTATCTGGGCATGTCGGATACATCTTTCAAGGTGACAGGCAGCTCTCAGATAAAGTTATCTTCGCTACTGCGGGCTGCTTTGTAAACCATTATCTCTTCTTGCCCGGGAGGCCTGGCAGCGCCTCGCTGGTTTCCTCTGGAAGAGCCCCACTCCTTCCCGAGCTTCTGCAGTCGCAGCCTCGGGCACCGGTGGTTACTCTCCCAGAGCCGGCCAGTGGGACTGTGATGCTTTAAGCGTTGACGCTGGCAGTGGCGGCCTCGGCCTTCTCCGTGTGCCCCTTGTGGCCCACGCTGCGCTTGAGGGAAACTGGTTTGACGGTCCCCGACGCTCTCCCCTACGTGGGTGTGGCGTCCTGCTCAGGTAGTTACAGCTATTGTCCGCGTCCCAAGTACCATTTTACTCTTAATATTTGAGAGTGTTTGAAGCTGTGCGTATAATTGTGATGTTAAATTACTCTTTTCCACCTTGTGCCATCTGCCTATTTTTTTAATGTAAAACAGTTTCGGAAGTAATAGATAATAATGGTGAAAAGCACAGAGAATAAAATTGTGTGGCATAGTCGACAAAATTTTAACGTTCTTGCTTTTTGAAGTTATCTTTCAGCCTATAGCTCAGACTGTATATTCCTGGAGTTTTGTACGATATTTATACTTAAATGATAGTTACTGAATAACAATGTGTACTCAGCAAGTGTTAATAAAAGTTAAATGTCTTAGTTTGCCTCTTTAAAGAAAATGGAATAGAAACAGTTTCTTGTATTCCAAGAACGTTTACGTCAGACTTTTTGCACGTTAAGTCTGCCTTTCCGTCGCGTGCAGGACGACAGCAAGCAGGCGCAGTTCCTAGCCCTGGCGGTGGTTTACTTCATCTCGGTGCTGATGGTCTCCAAGTACCGCGACATCCTGGAGCCCCAGCGCGAGACTGCGCGGACGGGAGGCCCGCCGGGCAGAAGCATCAGGCAGGAAATAAATTCGCCAACAAGTACAGGTACTTAATATTGTTTTAGCTGTTTGAGCTTCCATCACCATTTACCTCCTTTTTATTTCGTTTGTACATCCAGATTTAAACTACTTCTATTCATATTCCCAAGTAGGTGGTACATAAAGGCCAGTTTAATATTCTTTAATTCCTCAAAAATGGATGAATGGTGTTTCTATATTTACTATATTCTCATTTTTCAGTGCATTTTTGGTTTTAATGTTTTACCCTTATTAGTACAAATCAGTTATACTACTATTTAATATGCAAGTAGCTCATATAGTTTAAATTTATTACTTTTTAACTTTTATAAACATGAAATTAGGAGGTCCTTGTAGAGTAGTACAAGACCAAGATTAAGCCAAAAGATAAATCTTTATAGCCAAGATCAAAGCTAGCATTCCTCCCCCTTTCCCTCTTCCCCCTTCCCCCCTCCCTCCCTCCCTCCCTTTCACTGTGTAGTTATTTCAGTATCTAAACATCAGTATCCTATAATATGTTATATATAAAAAACATTCTCTTTTCAATATCAGTATTCTATCATAGCTTCATAATATGCAAACATACATTCTAAACTTTACACCAAAGTAGCTTCAACTGAAATCAGGCTTACATTTAACAGTGACCCCTCTCGGCCCACGGTGTCCCTCTCATCCACGGAAGACACTCATGGTGGGGGAGCCCTTGCGTTGTCCGCTTTGTCTGCTCTGCTTGAAAATGATCAGCACATTTTCTGGCGACTAATAGCTTAATGTCATGGGGTGGCTTCCATTAATTGCATTTCAGGCCAGGTGTTTATATCAAGGTTGCTTCTCTGTGTTGTGCAGTGTAACCTTGGTAACCGAGTGGTTATCTCATGTACCACTGGATTAATTTGTAGTTGAAATTGTCTTTCCTACATTAATGTTTATGGCATGTAAATAAAATGGATATTTTTAAAAGTGAGTATAAATTAGTGGCCAAATCTCTGCATCCTGTTTTTCATAGCACATCACACCTCACGTGCCTTTATTGTTGCTATGGAAATGCGCACCGTGTTGCTGCTATGGTACTTCGCTGCTGCCTGCCGTGTTAACCTTAAACTCGTACTGATACTTCATTGTAGTGATACTTCATTGTAGTGTACTCTTACTTTTAACTTTGGACTTCATATTAAACATTATTCTAGCATTGCAGTTTATGTCTTTTGACCATTTAAAACACTACGACTTTATTATCTTAACTCTTTTTCCGTATTTTAATGCATTGATATCAGTCATATATATACACACATATGTATAGAATGAGCAGCAGATTAGTGAATTGCTAGTTTACTAGAAGCACTTCTGATTTTCTTACATGTTTGTATGTCTCTGTGTCTGTTGCTGAAAGAGTTACAAGTATATTATCTCCTCTCTCTTAGTACAAAGCCCTCTCCTCCCCCCAGAGACGCGGCCTCGCCCGCTAGCACTGTTTGCATGCCGCAGTGATGTAAAACCGCCGCGCAGCGTCAGCGGACCGCGCTGCAGGCTTACATGCTGGCTCAAATCTGACTCCATGATTTTCTCCACAGTTGTGGTCATCCCATCTCTCCCTCATCCAAGTTTGCACCATGGATTCCTTGCCAAGTTAATTCCTGAGCAGAGCTTTGCCCACTCATTTTACAAAGGTAATACTGACCTCATCCCCTGACCTGTTTGGGTGTTCTTATTTTCTCATGTCATATGATGAAAATCCGTAGTGCTGTTGTTTATAAACAAGTACATGCCTCAGGTTTCGTGGAGTTATATCTTGCATTTATACCTGGCTAATGAGCAAAATAGAGCTTTTATATTCATATTCTGTTACATTTTAAAGTACCATCTGCAAATGAAGGGTACCCGGTTCTGTGTCTAATCACGTGCCCAGCGGCAGCGCTTGCCAGAGCAGCAGAGTCACAGCTCAGTCGCCTGCCGGCCAAGCCCTGAGACACAGGCTGCTCCGGCTCAGGAAGGAGGCTCAGAGCGAGCCCGGGAGGCCGCGGCCGCCCCAGAGCCCAGTGCCGCTCGCCGCCGGCCAGCACGCCACTGAAGGCTGGGGCCAGGCGCCCTCCAAAAAGATCAAACGTGCAGAGAAGCAGGACAGTGCGATGCAGAAACGGGAGGAGAAGTTAGTCAATAGAACAGATTCCGAAAGGACAGAGCTGGCAGAATTGTTAGATACGGACATTCGCACAGCTGTTTTGTGTGTGTACAGAGTGGTTTTCAATCTAAACGAAAAACCGAACGAACTGAGGAAAATAACGGAAGAGTTTTAAAAAAGAACCAATTGGAAGTTTCAGAGGTGAAAGATTAAATAGCCAAAGTGACGTCTGGGTAAGATTAACATGAAATTGTCTCTGCAGAACAAAGGAGAACAGGAGGCCGGGTTGCCCAGCCCCAGGCCGCCTCTGCAGGGTCTCCCAGTGCGCACACCCCACATGGTCCCCCCGGGACCCCGGGCTCCGGGCTTTGCCCCCGGGAGTAGGCTCTGTTCTGTAGGACAGTTGCTTTTCCGAGAAGATGGTTACTTACCCAGGCGTCCCGGGGAGGCGGAGCTTCCCCGCTTGCGGAGGAACCGAAAGGCAGAGAGACTGCAGTGTCACACTGACACGGGTCTGACCGTGGTGGAGAGGGCGGAGCGCCCGCGACAGGAGTCCCGTCACCGGCAGGGGCGGAAGCGCCACCTGGCCCGCGTCGGCAAGAAGGGGTTTTGCGCTTTCCGCCGCAGGGGCCGCAGGGAGCGAGTGCGCGCAGGACCGACGCCGACGGGGCCGCAGTGCCCCGCGCCCCTGCGTTGGCTGAGGACGCTGGAGCCCCGTCGACAGAACCAGTAAAGCAGCGGAGTCTTTTTGTTGCAACTCGGTGAATGCACAGATATTTCTTGGAAATATGCAGCCTTTAAAAATCATGGTGAAGTGAAGGAAACCTCTTTTTAGCTTCCTACCTGCAGACGTGTAGCTCTGGGTTGTGTGAGAAGGTCCAGGTGAGATCAGATTCGGTGTCCGCCGCAGTCTGTCGTGCGGAGCACGTGCCGCAGTCGTCGCCGCAGCGACTGGGAGGTTCTCCGCTCTGGCCGCCTGCACCGGAGCCCCAGCCACAACTGTCTGACCAGGAGAGCGCGGTTAGGAGAGCGGTTTGGCTGGGCTGCACTGGGGCCTGCGTGTGCGATGACATTTTGAAGTGCGTCCAGGCCGATGGGTGGGTTTGCTGCCGTCTCTCCCTTGGGTGAGGATGTGCACGCTGTGTAGGAGGGCCGCCACTGTGGGGAAGACGCAGCCACTGCTGCCGTCACACTGCGGCAGCACCACCTAGCGCGTTGGCGTCAAGACACCGGCCGGGCTCTGCCCTCTGCAGACTAGCAGGCCTGGCTTCTCTGTCACACACGTGAAGTGTTTACGGTGAACGCAGTGCTTCTCGCAAGGAAGGAATGTGACGTGTTTTACTGGCAGATGGTGTCAGAGGAGAACAGTCAGAGTTAAAGTCTTAGAAGTACACAATTTCTCTGATGTTTAATTATTTAACGATAATTTTCAATGAACTATCTGTATCTGTAGGAATAACCTTGATTTTGTTCATTCTTGAAATGTTGTCTCATCATTTTATGTATTTAATAGAATGTTTTGTGTTTTATTTTCTATTAAAAGAAGATTCATGCGTAGGAAATTCAGGGAATTGGAACTCTTTCTTTTAGTGGAATGATTTATATTTGATTGTAATTGTGCGGGACGAATTACCAAAACTTGGCCTTGAACATCGACGGTGTGTTTTGAAGATACAGTAGTTCAAGTTTCATTGCAGACAAAAGTTTAAAATAAGTATCATGGGCTCCTGAGTTTTCATTCTTTCAGCGTGTCCCTGTGACACTGCTTTCTCCGCTCTGCGCGTTACAAGCAGGCTTACTTTGTATTACGCCCTTGAGGGGCATTATTGCAGGTTCAACTTGGATCAGATTAAGTTAACACGCAGAAAGCTCAGGGTCACATTATAAACTTTAAATATGTATACTCTCAGTGTTTGTTTAAAATATTTACATAGTTATTTCCTTTGGGGAATCATTGCTTAAAACTTGTTGCGATGTGTAATGAAGAAAGTTACAAGCACACAGACATTCGTGTGCGCACTGTCAGTGCAACAGGGACGGTCCCTGCAGTTTTCTTTTTCCCATGTCATTTTGTTCACATTGTATTCATTGAGATGTAGTTTTGTGTCTGTAGAGTCAAATAATAAAAACATTTGTGCTTTTATTCTCTGTACTTTAGAATATTTTGTTGTCACAGATAGTTTGAGAAGCTCCGCCTCCTTCACACGCCCCTCCCTTCTCGCAGCCCATTGTTGAGCCTTTTAGAAATCTCTGAACTGGCCCTCTGCTCTCTCTCTCCTTTTCAGCCTTTGCTGGTTCCTCACTTCAAGGTCCTCGCCGCTCTTCCAGTGCCGCCCGTTTCTTTATCGGACTTGTCTCTAGTCATTTCGTGTGTTAACTGATGAACAGCGTTAAAACAACACTGACATATAATTTGAAAAGTAATGTAATGAAATATAATCTGTATTTAGTATTTGTTCATATAATAAATATTTTATAATATGTAAGATAACAAATATAATACAATAACTTTTCTTTCTGAAGGCTTTCTGTAATTGTGGGACAAAGCTGCAGTGTCCAGACTTAATCGTGGCAGGACCGCTTTAGTTCTGATTTACCTGGGTCACTGTGGTTGCCTTCAGAATGGTTTTCTCACTGCTTTCACTACTCTTCATTGTGGTTTTTTTTTAAGTTTTGCTACCTTTTGTTTTAAACTATGAATGAGATCATGTCACATTCTGACTTGAACTCCTCTAGTAGCATTTAGAGTAAAATATCAGTGGTTGGTCCCCGCTTTCTCCTGTGTTTTGTGTGACCGCTTCTCACTCATCCTTCAGCTGTTACGGGTCACCCCCTCAGGAGGTCCCCCCGGCTCCCCCAGCCACCCTGCTTTCTGTCATCGCATCCTCGTTACTCCTGGTTGTGCGGTTATGCCATCTGTTGACCTGTCTAATTGTCTATTAAAACGTGTACGTCAAGAGGCTGGGCCTTTTTACCCTGCCTGGCCGGGGAGGCACACCAAGTAAATAAACATTCATGAAGCTGATGAAATGAATGAGTCAGTGAGAAAGCTGAACAGTTTTTTCGAATGCTAAGTATTGATGGTAGCCATGAAATGTGTGCTAAAACCAGACCCAAGAAACTTTTATTGATAACTTGCCCCAGAAGCTGTTAAAGCTTTGTGTTAATTACCGCACTTTAGGTTTTAATAAGAAGAAAGGTAATGTGTAGGCGAACATATAAATAAACATGTTACATTTTTCATTAACAACTTATAATCAGGAAAAAGGATTAATTCAGGAAATAAAAGAAGAGAATGTGGTACTGTTGCAAGAATAGACATAGGGCATAGACAGTCTTTAAATAGACTGGAATTTTTATATGTCATTATAAATACAACTCTTCTAATTAAATGGAAGAGGAAATTATCATTTGAAAAATGGTTTGAGGGGTAACCATTTGAAAGAAATTAATTCACGTCCTTGTTTTGTAATATACCAAATAAATTTCACATGTATCAAAGTTTATAGGTAAAAATGAAACAGAACATAATTCAAGAAAATTAAGATTAGTATTTGTATAAGATATCTAAGTCATAACAATCAAAGACTGAAGCTATAAAGTAAAATATATGACTAAATAAAGGTTTTATATGCTATACGTTGACCACATTGACAAAGTGAAAGGACAGCTGCAAATAGGAAGAATTTTACATTTATAGGATAAAAGTGAGTAGCCTTAAGAAATAAAAAACCCTTACAGAGTAGTTAAAATAGTACATCACAGTAATGGATAAATGGAGAAAAATACCAAAAGCTAACAAAAGAAATGCAGTGTACAGTACAAATAAGAAAAATTTATTTAAATCTACCAGTAATCAAGTAAGTTTTTATTTAAATAAAAATATATCATAAATTTGGGCAAAGTTTTAAAAAATGAGAATATAAGTATGTGTATTTTACGTAGCATAAAAATATCCATAACCCTTGACCTATTTATTTTACTCTCAGAATTGCATCTTATGGAAATAAAGACCAATAATTTATATACAGATTTTTTACTGCTTAGTTTTTATTGTATACATAAAAATAAAGTTAGTATTTATTAAATAAATTTTTATATTCTTATAAACTAGCACTAGTGTTTTTAATATTGCAAGTTATTTTCTTTAGCTTTTGGAATTATCTTTAATGGGTCCATTGTAATCTATTATGTGGGTGCATTATAATTTATAAGTACTCCATAACACTGTCATTAGTGTAATATAGAATTTTTATTGGATAGTGGTATTGAATATATTATATATTTCAGTTGTTTACTGGTGAAAATCATGACCAGTTATTCATAGCAAATATTTTTTAAAACCTTAACTCCTAAATGTCTGTTTCTAGTACTAAAGGCATCACGTGTGGGGGAGGGGCAGAGGTGGAATAGGGTATGAGAAGGATGGATAAATGGTAATGGGAAAACATACAATAAAAAATAAACCACTGAAAAAGAAAAACCTTTTTTTCCCTTCCTTCCTTCCTTCCTTCCTCTTCTCTCTCTCTCTTTTTCATCTTCTAATTTGCCTTCCTTTCAGTTTACTTTACAATTCCTTCATTATATATTTGCTGAATAAATGAATGCTTTCTTACTACTACGTCCTAGGCACTGGGGATGTAGGCTAGAGCGTGCAAGAGGTCCCTGTCCTTGTGCAGCTAGCATTCTAGGCAGGAAGACATGCTTTTAGAAACTGCACACTTAAATTGATAACTGTAGGTTATGTTGCATTCTAAGGAAGAGAATTACAGAGTGTCACGGGAAAGCACAAAAGAGGAAACCTAAAATCACTGGGGGTTGGGAAAGGCGTAGAAGTGACTTTTAGCGGGGAACCTGGGGACGATGTCAGTTTGGGAAAAGCATGGGGACAGTTGAAGCACATTCCTGAAAAGGTAAACGCAGGTCCCGAGACGTTCTGTGGCCCGCTGTGGCCAGATGTGCGGGTGGACGGAAGAATCGAAGGAACAGGAAGCATCCCATGAGCTGAGATAGGCAGTCGGGAGCCAGAACACACGGCGCCTGTGCTGTGTTAAGGACCGAGGTTTTAAACTAAGCAGAGGAGTATTATATTAGTGTCCTGTTGCTGCCAAATCAAGTTACCACAGACTTACTGGCCTAAAGCAACACAAATTTAATGTCTTGCAGTTCTGCAGGCCAGAGCTCTAATGTGGGTTTTGCTGCTTGTACAAGCAGAAAGGTTCGAGAGGTGACCAAGTGCTGGGGACGGGTTCATGGACAAGACGTTATCTCCTGCCTGAAGCTCCTCCTTCAGCAGTGTACTGGAGAGGTAGTGGTTTTACCCACTGTACAGAAACCAGCACAGAGAGTGAAGCGAGATGAAGAAAGGGAGGAATATGTTCTCGATGAAGGAACAAGATAAAACCGGGGGCGGGGGGGACAGAAAACCATAATGAAACGGAGATAAGTAACTTACCTGGTAAAGAGGTCAAAGAATGGTCTTGAAGGTGCTCACTGAATGGGGGAGAAGAATGGACGAACACGCTGGGAACTTCAACAGAGCAAGTGGAACGTAAGAAAGGACCACATAGGAATGACAGCTGAAAATGCAATAACAACTGCACAGCCCACTGCAGGGGTCTGATGGCACCCCGGATGGGAGGCGACGAAGGATGAGTCAGCCGGAAGGCTAGGCAGTGGCACTGACCTGGTACCACTGCAACAAGAGAAATGGGTTTAAAAAACAGTGAAGACAGCTTTAGAGACCTCTGGGACAACACTGAGCAGAATAACATTTTTGTTATAGGCCTCCCAGGAAGAAAGAGAAAGAAAGGGGTAGAAGGTTATTTGAAGAACTAATGGCTGAAAACTTTACTCACCTGCAGAAGGAAGTAGAAATCTCGAAGTTTTCCTTCTGAGGTGTCTGTGGAAATCTTTTAAGTCTTTGGAAAGCTGAATCTAGCAAGGATGGTACAGGTGACAGCCGTCAGGTTTCTTGATCCTCTTCACAGCATGCAAGATCTCCATTTTTCAAGGGCAGATCCTACAGCTCTGAAACCACAACCGATTTGTCCAAGCAAAATGGAAAACTAGTAAGTTGTGGAGCCCAAACTGGAACTTTGATCGATTTGATTACATCCCCATGATACTTCCATTCTGGTATACTCCCTTCAGAAAGGAAGAAGAAATACCCAAGTAGCTTCCAGGCCGGATTTACAAGGGGAGGTAGGGGTGAGAAGTCGCTTTCATCCGACGGGACATACTGGTGAGCAGATACAGGGGCCGAGCTGGGGAAGGGAGACAGGAATTAAAGATAAGCAGAGAGAATGACAGGGAGCGGTTAGGCTCTGTACTTTCTTATAGGATGTTATTACGGTGATGATGATGTAATGATGGTGACAGTAAACTCCACGCAGAGACAGCTACAAAAACTTAGCAGCACGACTTCATGCTGAGTGCTCTTCATGAGTCACGCGCTCTGGTCGCCATACCAACTGTGTAGTTCGCGTACTGTTGTTATGTGCATCTTTCAGATGAAGAGTGAGGCTGAGAAAAGTTAAGTGGCTCTTCCCACCTCACAAAGCATGGATTAGCCCTGATTGAAAGTAAAACAGTCTCAGCTCTAGAGCGGGAACTCGTCATCACGCACAAGATGCGATCTGTGGCTTATCTAATTGATACCAGCCGTGTTAAACCGTGTTTGCTTGTTCTGCTTCCCTGCAACTCAAGAAAAGCCACACGCATGTGTTGGCACTTCCTTTTCGGGGTTGTTGGTTGCCTTCACTGTGGTACAGAGGGGCGTGATGTGTCTGTCTTTCCTGTGAGAAGAGAAAGCACAAACAAGGCAAGAGAAAAGCAAAACACGTATATATGAATACTTCATAATTTCTGTTAGGTACGTTATTAAAAATGCCCAGAAT